>NDXZ01038402.1:0-12001 GCA_003055125.1 Paykullia maculata | reverse complement strand
ACTTGAATTTGAATTTGCTCAAGGAAATGATACTGAAATATTTAAAACTTTTGAAATTTTAAAATAAAATTTCAATAAATAATAATAAGTTCTGGAAAATTTATACAAAACCTCAATGAATAAAGCGACGTCGTTGATATTTTAACATTGACTTTGGCGTAGTTATTGCATTGAATTTTGCAAAATATAAATTAATGTTAAAAATTTTCATATTGAAAAATATAAATTTGCTACGCAACTGGAAAAGGCAATAACATTTAGCCATAAAACATTAATTTTTATTTATACATTTGTTAAAATCTACCAAAAGGAAGTTTCCCTAATACCTTTTGGGCTGCCGCTTTAAGCCTTCGGGTCTGGCCAGACCTTTTCAGAGTTTAAACTAAATATTAATGTGTTTATAATTTAGCTACTGACTTGAAACTTCAAAACTTAAATGAAAATGCGAATAAAATCATAGTTATAAGGACATTTTGATGTACACATCACATTCGTACAGCATGGGTTTGGCTGGACCTACATATATTTTATAAAAAAAGCGAAGTAATTTCGTTTTTTAAGGTAACGAAGGTGTTTTTCATTGATAATAGGTTTAATTATAATCTGCATATTTGTAAAGCAAAACGATTAACAATGGATTTTAGAACATTTAAACTTGGCTGTTTACATCCTTTCCAGAAGCACCCAAATTAGCTTTCCTAATTCGATTTGTTAAAGTTGCAAGAGGCAACATACATATTTCATTGGTTTGTTTTTTTGATTGAATATAGAATATAGAGCCTTTTAAATCAAATGAAAATATATTCTATTGATGAAAAACTATTACAGTTTTGCATTTCCACAAGTGTTAAAAAAACCTACATTTTATTATCACTTTTGCGTATGAGAAATTTCTTTAATTATACGATTATCATACGTCACCTGTAAAAACCACTTCGGTTTTTAGTTTAAACTTAATGAAGTGGAAACAAAAAGATGTTTAAGAAAATTATTTATTTGGGATCTTTAAACAAGCTCAAGGTTTTACAAAAACATATTTTGTAAATTTTTTATATCCTCAAGCACGGTATCGTTCATGTCAAAGGACTGTCTTTTGTCGGTATTCAGACGCATGGTCTTAGTCTTGCCTATGTTTACTTTTAATAATGCTTTCGCTGGCGACGCTTCTAGGAGTCTTAGCTTTTGAAATATTTGAATTTAAGTCACCCAGCCGCTTGTATAGGCTCCATTAAATTTCAGAAGAGTTTTCTGTTGCGGTCATAGTAATGAAGACGTAATGAAGTAATGAAGATTAAGAACAATGTACAAAAGAAGAGGTGACATAACGCAACCCTGCTGTGGGCCGCTATATTTATTCTATTCTGAAGATTGTTTTAATGAAGTACTCTACATGTGGACCCATTGTGTAGACTTCTAATAAGCCAGACAAGTTTTGGTAGGATGCCCTTGCATTCTTGTGCCCTCCATATGGTGTCACGACCTTATCAAATGTTTTTGGTCAAACTAAAATAGAACAAAAAAAATATTTTACAATTAAAAAATTTATTTTAAATATCTTTTCGTAGAGAATTTATTAAAAACGTTTAACACACATATTGCTATTATAAGAAAATTTATAAAAAAATTTTTTAAATAAAGTTTTTAAATACATTTTAAAAACAAAAGTTAAAAAAAATTTAGTTTGGTATTTTGTTAAGAATTTTTTTTAATAAATAGTTATTAGAGCAAATTATCGGATATCAAAATATATTTAAGCTATATTTATAGAAATTTCTTTTATGGAAGTTTTGTTTAATATTTATAAAAAAAAACAATCCTTTATTAAAATTGTTCTCTTTTTTCCATATTGAAATTAACCAATTTGAATTAAGCAAAATTTTATTACATATCTGTATAGGGTACTTGTCTAAGGTCTCCTCCTATTCTCCACTAAGTTTCTTTAGTCCTTTAACCTCCTTCAATACATAAAGTTTGTAGTTGCTCAAATACATAGAAATCGTTAGATACAAATACGCAAACACTTTTTCCATATTCCTTAGACTATTAGGTTTTTCTGTTGTTACTCGAACTTTATAGAAAAATGCAGTCATGACAACCAAATGCAAACAAAAAAAATGTAACAAACTTAAAGTCAACCTACATTATATAGCGTGGAATAGACAAGTTTAAATAAAAAAAAAACATTTTCCATGTGTCTACAAGTTTGTGTAGTTGTTAAAATTAAACAAATTAACCCTTTTCGCTCAATTATATTATAATGTTAACGCGTCCTTTGGTGGCAGAAATTTATACGATAATTAGGGATTTCGATTTTTTCAAGGTTTTATACATTATTTCTAAATTAGTTTTTAATCTAAAAAAGTGATTTTTAAGGGCAAGATTTTAATCTGTATTAAATGTGATTTTCTTTGAAATTGTTTTACATAAACAATACAAATATAATTAATATAATTTTAATTTAATAAATCTGTTTAAATTATAAACACTTATCATGTTTTCATTCTCCGTATTTGCAACTAAACTTATAGGTCCTTTAATTATGGATCAATATTTTGCTTCCTCAGTATAGATCTTAAAAATACGATCTAAGTTTGTTTTCTTATGTGATATTCTCTGGGCAAACTATTTTGATTTATATATCAATATCAAATTTACTTACACTCAGTCTGGCCATATTTGTTTAAAAATCCTTATCCAATTTTGTAGTTCATTTGCTAGAATATCCAAACCAGAACTAATGTTAGCCTGACATATTCAAAATGCTTTAACAGTTATAGTTCCCAAAAATATGGCCCATTCCCTTATTCTATTAGTTAACGGTTTGGCCAAAAGTGGCTAATCAAGAAAAGTGACTTGTATTTAGTTATATAACTTAACCTGTTACAGTTCCCCACAGGGTGGTACAAAAATAATTCCATAATAAACAAGTGACTAAATTTTTCAAATGTCATCAAACCCCATTGTAGTTGGACATTAACATTGTAGACTGATTGAGAATTAGTTGACAACAATCAATGAAGCCAATTTTTCTTATTTTAAACAAAATTGTAGCAATTCGTATAAGGACATGCGCGGCAACCTGTGAAATGAATTTCGTTTGACGAATATCGTCAAATTATTTTTTCACATAAAGCTTAAATAAGCCAATTAACATCTAAGTGACTCACAAATATTTTACTTTTACAAATATCCCATAAACTGTATTTTATTCCATTTGTAAGGGAGATGCCATGCCCACCTTTCTCTTTCTGCTTATTTTGAGTTTAGTCATGCTTATTTATAAAAGAGTATTTTATTGTTAAAGCCATCAAGTTATACAACTTGCTTAATTCGAACCTAAAAGTAAAAAATAATTTTCAGGACCAGCAATTCGATAATCGCTTAAATATCTTTTATACCTCCTGAATTGAAAATAATATGTGGACATTTAGGAGATTAAGAGGTAAAGGAAGCATAATAATTTTAAATAAGATTAAAGCAAGAATTATGTAAAATGGCTAATATTGTTGCTATAAGGCATAACTCACTTTACATCAATGTTTTACAAATATTTCATCGAAAGCTCT
This sequence comes from Paykullia maculata, assembly GCA_003055125.1. Classification (NCBI taxonomy): domain Eukaryota; kingdom Metazoa; phylum Arthropoda; class Insecta; order Diptera; family Rhinophoridae; genus Paykullia; species Paykullia maculata. Next base: position 8,435 of record NDXZ01038402.1, on the reverse strand, counting down.
GTATTAAAGAAGATAGAGTATAACGGTCTTATTCATATATGATTTATACATTTTTTCAAAGGTTTACGATCTACAACTAATTTTTTATACAAAATTTTTCTTATAAACTTTTGCTTAATTTATAAATGATTTATGAATAAGGGGATAGATTTATAATAAAAATATAGTAAAACCCAATAATAATAAATTTATTTCTGAAAATTGGATAAACCAGCAAAATAGTTTTGTATTGATATGAAAAAACAAAAGAATTATTAACAAAAAAATAAAATAAATAAATAAAGGGATGAAAAAAAATTAAAATAAAAAATTATATTTAAATTATGACATTACATTGGCGCCACCCTGAAGTGATTTGAACATGATACAAGTAGTTATGTGGGCTGAAAATGCCAGCTGATTTTTTTTAACATCTTATATGTAAAACTCCATAGATTAAAAATAATTTTCTCTCTCTTCTTAACATCGTAAATGTCAAACTTCATATAAAAATTATTATTATATAATAAAAAAATATTTTTATAAGTATATAAAAACATTAAGATTTGTATTAGAAATATTTAGTCGTTTAAGCTCTTTTTAAAATATTTTAGTCCTTTTTTTTAACAAACTAAGCTGTATTTTCGTTGCGTTTTCTGGTAACACTGTTCGGTACTAATAAAAGTTCAATTTTTTAAAATTGCATTTTTTCGTAATCAAATCTATCAATCAAAACTATTAGCGAAAGGGTTAATAAACAAACAATTAAACAGGACACGCGACGTACGAACATCCACATACGTGCAAAAAAATGTTACTCGAAACATTTTTACAAAATGTAAAAGTAGACACGATTGTTCATAGAAACACAAATCACTAACGAATTGCTATATATTTACAGTGGGACCCATATATTTTGTTGGCATAATTACCAGGCAACATATGAACCTTTGACATTTCATAGACATGATGATTGGAAAAAGCTTTTAAGTTTTAAGTTTTTTTTTTTTTTTAAATTTTAGTAATACGAAAATTGTGCAAAAAAAAAATAAAACTGTCTCTTATTTTCTGATGAAATAAGTGTCTAAAATTGGCCATAATAAATGGCAGTATTTTTTAACGCTATTAGTAATTGTTAAATGAATTTTGTTTCAGAAATTGTCTTTTTTTTTAATTTAAAGTGATACAACGAAACCCACATACAGTTTCATTACTTAAAGAGATTGTCGATAGTTTTGTATCTTCTGTGAATTGAATTCTACTACTGAATATACCAAAAAAATAATTATTGACTTTGCATTTACGATATAAACTTAAAATTGGAATTAACGATATCAAATTAGGAGTGAAGAATTTTAGATTGAAAATAAACAATGTCTATATTCTAAAGATCCTTAGCTTTCCAACATATTTTTAACTTTTAATTGCAAATATAATATGGAGAAAAAACTAGCGATTTTTTTCAACAATTATAATGTAAAGATTTCTAGTGATTTTCATTTCAATATTTGTAATTATCCTATCATTGTGTCTTGCATCTTTTTTGTTAAAAAAAACAACTTATAAAATTGTTTAATATTGTCCAATAGACTAAGAACATTTTGCCAACTTGTAGACTTCCGCTTCTGTAGCTCTACAGATATGACACAGACATCATTTTTTTTTTATTTTATTAGGGAATAGTTTGGTTGACTAATTAAATTTTTAAAGTTTTATTTTTCTTTAAGTAACACGTGAAATTAAAAGAAAAAGAAACAAGTAAAATGTTATATTTTGTTTCATCGATTTTTATATTTCCACCAACAATGTCGTATGAAATAATATAGAACTAAATTAAGAAATACGTCTTATCTAGGAGGTCAACGTTTATTATTTTAAAAACAACATAGAGCCATAGAGTGACACACTAGTTAAAAACCTGTGAAAGAAAAAACTATATTTATTAACCCTCGAACATACACATGTTTCGATTGCCACATTTGTAACACATGGATGTGGCCAGACGCACCATACATTTTAATGCTTTTATTGCAATGCAGTTTATTTTTCCAGCTTGGGTGTTACTCAGTCTAACCAGGTTCGTTTTAAAGGTCTGCTTCCTTTGGGAATGAATACACACACGATTATCCTTATTTAATTCAAATACAGCTTTATTTTCAAAGATCTTATTCTAGGCTTGTGCTACTTTTATTAATATTAGGGAAATTCTATACAGCATTAATGAGGATGGTCGCAACATGTTGATTTTTCGGTTTTTAGGGAAATGGTGCTTATGTGGGCTTTTGTCTGGGATATACCTGTAGGATAAGGGAAAATATATTGAGGCGAAATATGTTTCTAGCTACTCAGCATGCATCTACTCTACTGCATTACTCTAGTTGGGGAAATGTAGGAATCAAGTGACTGCCACAAACAACGTTCTAGAAACAAAGTCAGAATATTATTTTTACGTCAAATGCGATCGGTTAGAAGCAGTCGGTTTGCACTCGTGATATAATTTAGAAACTCCGGCAAAATATAATACAAATGGCAATCTGGCTTCGTTTAGATCAGGGGTGCTCATAGCTAAAACTGTGATTGTATTGGTGAGAGAGTTTCCCAGCAAACACAGAATCAACCGTTTGAAATATGATGCTGTATTATATTTCTTAAGGTAAAATTTTATACATTAGAACTTAAAAAAAAAATGTTTAAATTACATTTACACATGGTTTGATCCAATAGAAGTAGAAAAATATATGACCATTTTTGTTGAAAAATTTAATAAACATATTTTTGATAAAATTTTGCAAAAAAAAAAATTATATAAATAAATGTATTACTTTATTTGACGGATCAGTAGAAAAGGTAATTAGCAAAAAGCAAATAAATTTCGAAAGTGTTAATTATATCAATTTGAAATTAAACACTTTGGTTCGCTGGGTAAGCACACGTGAAAAAATAAAATAGCATCCACCTCATGTGTAGTCGTCGCTTGCTTTTCAACGACTAAATGAAAGAGAATAAGAATATGTGTGAGTTGTCTCCGCACAATTGTGCAATGAAATGACCACCATTGGTTTAGAGACAAAAACAATACTACAGGACGGGTAACGATTTGGTATCGTACGGTACTTTTGGCAATCGAGAGCGAAGTATAGCACGATTAACAACTCGAGAACTGCTCGCTTTTTCCAACTTCAACTTGACTACTTATTCAAGTAGTCTTATAAACCAAACGAGAATTATACTTTGTAATGGAACGTTACATTATACGGAAAATATAATAATTTTTGATTGTAATTTGTTAGAGCAGCTATATTTAACCTCTTTAATAATAATAAATTATAAAAAATTAAGCAAAAATTTTAATTGCGTTTTGTTTGTAACGTTCTGTTTTTTATTTCGCATGTAAAGTTTATAAAATCACATACTAAAATTTTTATTAAATTCCTGAATAGCTAAAATAAGTAAAGTACACCTTTGAATGTTTTAAAAGTCCATTGTTAATCATTTTGTTTTACAAATATACAGGTATGGAATTTTACATGCAAATATTTAAACTCACATAGCATCATTAAACCTATTACTTTTTTACTCTACCTGCTTACCAGTTGCAATTTTCAATGCAAATTTATTGTTTTATCACCTCTTCTTAGTTGATAAATTTAAAATTTTATGTTAGTTAAATGAAGACAACCGTTGATGGTGTTTTACAGTGTCCAAAAATCTGGTCTCTCTGATGTCATAGAGCATCATTTGCTTCATGGTTGTGCCATAAAATAACTGCAATTTGCATCGATATCAACTTAGTTGCAATTTTCAATGCAAATTTATAGTTTTATGACCTCTTCTTATTTCAGATTTGATGACAGTTACGGGCAGGCTACATAAAGGTTTTTAGACAAAAAGGTAATATTTTATTATTTCTTATAGCAACTAAAAGGTAACTTAAATGATATCAATGAAAAAAATTCCCGTTAACCAAAAAAGCAAGCTAAAATAAAAAAATGACGCCACTTTTTATATAAAATTTATGTTCGTCCAGTCAGACCCATGTGTTACAAATGTAATGTGTTTAACAAAATGTCCTTATAACTATGATTTTATTAGCATTTTCATAATTTTTCTTATACACGAATGGCTAACAATATTTTAGGAGGGTACCTGAAGCTTTAAGTCTGTAGCTAAATTAAAAGCACATTAAAATTTAGTTTAGTCCGAGGGTTAAAAAATATTTCTTGGAAAAATATTCGGTAAACCAACGTGTTTTTATCGTTAAAACATTTTATCAAAATCAATCATCGATTACTGTGACTATAAGAAAGTTACGTGCAATTTTTGAGAGAAACAACGTGCCAAAAAGACGCATTATTTTTCGTGTAGTGAATGAATTCGAAGAAAGAGGGACTTTAGCTGATAGGCCCAAGCATGGACCACAACGTACAGCAAGATCGGCTGAAAACATTACTGCTGCTCAAGAAAGTGTTCAAAACAATCCATTAACCTCAATTCGACGCCGTGCTCAAGAGCTTGGTCTTCAAAGAACAATTTTGCGCAAGGATTTGCATTTGTTTCCATTTAAGATTCAGTTGACACAAGATTGTCTTCCAGAAGCCCATTTAGGCCGCCGTACATATGTCAATAGGATGTTACAGCTCGCCCATGACAACCTCGATTTTCATTAAAAAATCATAACGAGTGACGAGGCACATTTTCATTTGAATGGATATGTGAGTAAACATAATAGTCGGTTCTGGGCAATAGAAAACCCTCAAATTATTCATCAGTCACTTTTGCATCCATTTAAAGGGACAGTCTGGTGTGCAATTTGGTCAGGAGGAATCATTGGACCTTACTTCTTTAAAACTGAAAACGGCGTTACGGTAACTGTCAATGCATGCTTTGGGCTTGATTAACATGTGGTATCAACAAGACGGTGCCACATTGCATATAGCCTGGGTTACAATGGAATAACTGCGAGTAGTACACCTTGCCGGCGGACACCATGTATATTAACATAGAAATATGCCTTACAAAAGAGGTGAAAGATATATTAAGAGAAAATCAAAATCATATAACTTTTTCTATATATAAAAAATGAAAAATACTTAGAAAAATGTCAACAAATTTTTACTTTGCTTTTTATATAAAATAAATGTGGGTCCAGCCTGACCCATGTGTTACGAATGTAATATCTAATACAAAATGTTTTAAAACTTTTAACACTTTATTACGCTTAAGTTAAATAAGTTTTTTGTTTCAACCTTAATTCCTAGCTAGAGCTATGGCAACCTTATAAATTCCAAAGAACTGAATGAAAGATAGTAAAATTTCACATTAATACTTTAAAGATTAAATAGCAATATTATACAAATTTCTAAAAAAAAAACTGTATGACATTTGTTATAAGCTCGATTAGCATTTCTTAAATAAGATTAGATTTCTTACACGGAAAATTTTCAAAAGTCATTCAATGATAGTAATTTTCATGTTCATATGTATATGTGTGTATGTATTTTTTTCTTTCTAACGAAAAATTATTCTCGAACAGTACAACATACATATAAATATTTTTGGCGTTGACAAAAAAAAAAAAACAAACACAAAATTAGTAGAAAAGGAAACCAATAAAGAAAATCCAAAACATAATAAAATAATTTGCATTTTATTAAAGGTCATTTGTGTTTTTTATTTATTTTATAAAACCATTAACCACTGTACCGATATTATCAGTACAATATATCTTTAAGTAATAGTATTACAGTAAATTTTGTTATAACTACTGTTGCTGACTGAGCTGTTCGAATATAAAACTAAATACTTGGCCAATTGCTAGGATACGGCTTAAGGACAACACCCAAAACAAAAACGGCCACAAGCCTTTAAACAGTCGTTCAGAGAACGCAAAAGACACAAAGTGTATAAAATAGCATTAAGACATATTTAAATACTGAAGGAAAAAATGAAAACATATTTTTGTGGTTTTTCCTAAGAGGAAAAAGACAATAAAACCGGAAAAAACACAACAACAAATCAAACCAATCAAACTAATAACCTACAATGTAGACATTTGAAGTGTTGTTAAGAGAATTATAATAATTACGTTTTCAAACATGAAAAGGGAGTGAAAGGAGACACGCACTTTTGACTATGATACTAATGGATCAATAATTGTTTGAAAACTAAAGCCAAAATGCATTAAAAAATTAATATGTTTAAGGCTAAACCAACATGTCTTTAAGACAGAAATTTTATAAAATTAAAATTTTTACACGAAAATTTTATATAAGATTTTCCCAAAAATACTACAAAGAACATTTCAGTAAATTAAAATAAACAAATTTAGCCAACGACAAACAACAAAAACCTATTCTTAATAATGCTTTTTTCAATCTTTTCAATGATTTTTCCAACTTTCTTTCAATGAAAAAAAATTATGAGAAATGTTGAACTAAAAAAAAAGAAAAAATAAACGAAAAATGAAACACAACAGCAAACATGTAAGTACTTACGTGTAATACAAAATTACGTGATTTTTATAATTGTCTGTATTTAACTACAAGTCCATATGTATGAGTGAGTGAGTGAGTGTATGTATTTCTGTATACCAAAGAGAATAGAGGCCACATAAATGAATGTTCATAAGTATTTGTTAAACTAACACTTATCGTTTATTTGTATGTATTTATGTGTGTGCATGTAAGTGTGTGCACCTATTTTAACAGACACACACAATTATAACATATATACAGAAAAGTATAAGTATGAAATATTTAGCCCTCCCTTCTTTTAGCTTTTAGTTTAATCGATATTTAGTAACTTAATGTTGAAAGCATTTTTTCATTAAAACAACTGAATTTTTTTCATTTTGTTATTTATTTTTCTATGATTAATCTCTTTAATAAATTTAATTACTTTTTGTTTGACTACAAATAATTTTTCTAAAGAAAGATGCCTTGGCTTGAAAATTATTGGAAAACTATTTGTACATTTTTTTAAATTTGGCTAAATGTTTAGGAATAAAAATTAGTTTTTGAATAAATCTTTATGTGACATTTAGACTAAGTGGCATGAAAGCAATGGCGATAATATTTTTTTATAAAAAATTTAAATCACGAACAACAATAGCGAAACGTCCTCTTTAATTTAAACTACCTCTGCAACCTGTGCAGACTTGGCAAGCTTTGCAAAAATGATAATATTTTTAACACCTAAACAAATCGTTTAGACTTAAAATCAGGGCAAATTACAAAAACAGCTGAGTATTTGAGTTTCCACAAACCACTAAATATCCCCGCTTAGAAGGTTACATTGTAGTTGTGACGGCTTCTGCGTAAATTGTCGGTGAAGAATTTAACTTGAATTTGAATTTGCTCAAGGAAATGATACTGAAACTTTTGAAATTTTAAAATAAAATTTCAATAAATAATAATTAGTTTTGGAAAATTTATACAAAACCTCAATGAATAAAGCGACGTCGTTGATATTTTAACATTGACTTTAGCGTAGTTATTGCATTGAATTTTGCAAAATATAAATTAATGTTAAAAATTTTCATATTGAAAAATATAAATTTGCTACGCAACTGGAAAAGGCAATAACATTTAGCCATAAAACATTAATTTTTATTTATACATTTGTTAAAATCTACCAAAAAGGAAGTTTCCCTAATACCTTTTGGGCTGTCGCTTTAGGCCTTCGGGTCTGGCCAGACCTTTTCAGAGTTTAAACTTAATATTAATGTGTTTATAATTTAGCTACAGACTTGAAACTTCAAAACTTTAATGAAAATGCGAATAAAATCATAGTTATAAGGACATTTTGATGTACACATCACATTCGTACAGCAAGGGTATGGCTGGACCTACATATAGTTTATATAAAAAGCGAAGTAATTTCGTTTTTTTAAGGTAACGGGGCTGTTTTTCAATGATAATAGGTTTAATTATAATCTGCATATTTGTTAAGCAAAACGATTAACAATGGATTTTAAAACATTTAAACTTGGCTGTTTACATCCTTTCCAGAAGCACCCAAATTAGCTTTCCTAATTCGATTTGTTAAAGCTGCAAGAGGCAACATACATATTTCATTGGTTTGTTTTTTTGATTGAATATAGAATATAGAGCCTTTTAAATCAAAAGAAAATATATTCTATTGATGAAAAACTATTACAGTTTTGCATTTCCACAAGTGTTAAAAAAACCTACATTTTATTATCACTTTTGCGTATGAGAAATTTCTTTAATTATACGATTATCATACGTCACCTGTAAAAACCACTTCGGTTTTTAGTTTAAACTTAATGAAGTGGAAAGAAAAAGATGTTAAAGAAAATTATTTATTTGGGATCTTTAAACAAGCTCAAGGTTTTAAAAAAGTAGCGAACAGAAGGTGTAATCCAAAAATAATTGAATTATTTTTTTAGATTTTTATAAATATTTTTTATACCCTTCACACACACACATGTGTTA
>NDXZ01038385.1:0-11228 GCA_003055125.1 Paykullia maculata | reverse complement strand
CTTAACACATGTGTGTGTGTGAAGGGTATAAAAATAGTAACTCACAGTACAAAGTACATGTCTCTGGCTTTATGCGTTTGGGCGATGATGAATCAATCAGTCACCTTACTTTTTTATATATATAGATATAAGATAAAGATATGTAGATTATAATAAATTTATTTCTATAACGAAATGTTGTTAATGGTTATTAATTTAATTTACGCAAAGTAAGAAGGAGGAAGCAATAATATTGAAATTTTGAAATTTCGTCAACTTTTATTTAATCAATTTTATTTGTAATGCTATTATTATAGTTTTTGAATGTACGTATATGCATATATATATGGTGTTCATATGTATATGGATGTAAGTAATGTTTGGGCATAAGAATATTTGAGTTTTAATCAAATCACACAAAACACGTGCTTTTAATACACAATGGGACCCATTTGTGTATATATGCATGTAAGTATGTACATTCTTAAAATACGTTTTCCATATATATTAAGTAAGTTGCTGATATCTTTGTATTACATAAATATTCATATTTATGTTGGTATGTGTATAACAAAAGTTTTCAAAGAAACAAACAATGATGCATACAATTTTACCTCTAGTTTTAAAATTTAAGAATTTTTTAAAATTTTAAAGTTAAGATTGTGAAATCTGTTGTTTAGTTTTGATATTAAATGGAAATAATAGTAAACAACATTTATTTTTAAAATAAAAACCATGTGTTACTAAAAATTTACTTTGGAGTGAGTGAATTTGTTATAATTGTACTAGTTCTATTCTTAATACCCAAGAAATTATCGTTAAAGTAACCTTTTTGTTTCTGTAATATTTAGCAGATAAATTATGATTTCAAATAATTAAGTTTTTTTTAAAAGCAAATCATACGATTTCTGTTAAATCTAAGAAGTGAGTTTAATTCTAAGTTTTTTCATGTATAAAATACATATAAGGATCCCCAGTGAATCCCTAAAAAGGTTAAATAGTTGATTGTAGGCTGGCATAAATCTAGTTGCACCAATCTTGAGGTAAATTTAATCGCATTCATACCAGAAATAAAAAAGTTTGTATTTAAAGGTTCTTTTTTAAGTCACCAGTAAATTTTGCACATTAAATTTAAACTGTAAAATAAAACAACTGAAATTCAACTCAGCAGCTTAAAAATAATAATATAACAATAAAAACTTTTTTTTTATTTTTTTTGGTCGTAAAATATATTTAAAGTTTAAAACAATTAATTTCAAATTAAAGATTTCAGGTTAGTTGTCTCTAATTATAAAATTTATTAAAAGTTTAAGGACTTTTTAGGCTTTTCTATAGCATGCAAATCTGTACAAATTTTTTTGAGACTTTTTCTCTGAAAGAGATTTTATTTAAAAAATTCCCTTAAATATTATTACTTTCCTTTTTTGACAATTTGTATCAACAATTATGTTTCCCTGTGTTCTTCTTCGTTTATATAAAATCAAATAATACAGATATCTTTTTATGCCGAAGCTTGGCTGTTGCTAAGTGTGTGTACGTGATATTCACTGGGAATGTATTGGTTTGTAAATAAAATTATGCAAATATTAAAGCCGAGAGAAAGAGGGCCAATGGCAATCTTAGACAAGTCACATGACATAAATTTTCTTTATTTAATTACACTGTAATATCGAATTGATTTAAAAAGATATCTTTAAGCAAAATAAATATTTGTGTCTACTATAGAATACAAGTAGACAGATTTTTTTATAGATATTCTTGGAAAATCAAGGAAGATAAATGTGAAAGAAAATAAAGTAAAATAAAATAAGTAGCTTTCTTTTATAATTCTGAAATTATTTATAATAGAAAATTTAAAAATAAATTTCACCAAAATCGTGTAAATATTTGCCAAATTAAAAGGGCTTTTAAAAAATTTTTATTAATTTTTAATTGTGTTTTGAATTTCGAATTTTTCCTACGTTGGCGCATACCTAAAAATATTTAATATTATAATTCTATTTATGTATACTTTTAGGCATAGTTATAAAAATTTTCGAATCCTTACAGACTCTTACACAAAACAGATAAAATATATAAACTATAAAACTAAAAAAATATAATAAATATTCTATACTTTCCCTATTTAAACATTAATAAATAATATATTTATGTAAATAATTATTTTTTTTTGTATTATTAATAATAACTAATTTTAGCAATATTAATAAATGCCTGCAAACAAACATTTAAAGCATTTACAAATTTATTATACCCAATAATATCATTTAAACCCATAAAAAGACTTTGCAAATTTGTTGTCTATTTTACTATAAATTTAACACCAAAATTAAGTTCAACTAAAGTTAAACATGATTTTAAGCAAAATTTCCAAATTATCAAGAGATTGTAATTAGCAATGTACGTGTAATTGTAATTGTATAAATGTCGTTGTTGTCTATGGGTTTAATTATGTTTGTAAATGTGTGAGTGTGTGCATGAGTTGGTCTATAAGCAAAAATTAAATTGAACAACATTTTAATGCTACTGGTTGGTTTGTTGGATTTTTGGTTAATTTTACACTCAACAACTGACAATGACTATTTTAATATAATTATAAACATAATATGGCAACAAACTGATAGTAGATAGCAAATAAACTCATAAAAACGAACACACACTTACACAAGAGCAAACAAAATGTGGGACTAGTGAAAGCAGAATTGGCAGCAGTAATACAACAAAGAAGTCACAATTTAATTTTGTGACAATTTAATCTGATTAACAAAAGACATTCACACACACATATATATATGTTTATATATATATATATATATATATATATATATATATATATATATATATATATATATATATATGTATAAAGCTATTGCAATTATATATTAAAACGTTTAGAACATTTTAAATAATTAAGAAATTTTCGTACAAATCCTTAAAAAATAATTTAAATAGTTTTATAAATTTTTATTTTTAGAAATTTTTTAAACATGTTTCAAATTTTTTTCTTTTACTATTTTATTATTGGAAAATTAAGAAAAAATTGTATATATTCTATAATAAATATAAATTTTTATACAAAACAACAACAAACAAACAAATAAATTTTAAAAAAAATTATAGATATTTTATATGCAGCGAGATTTTGATTTATTTTCCATTTATAAATATAAATGAAAAATAAAAACTTACCAAAACTTTGACATTAAAAAAAATTTCAATTGCTTTGTATGGGTCATCCTTTTTTGGTTAAAAATAATTTTAAATATATGTAAAAATATATAAAATTTTCTTTACAAAAATTTTGTTAATGAAATAATTTTTATTATATTTTGAAGTGCAAAAATATTAATATCACAAAATCACATCTTAACTTACCTTACAAAACATTTGTCATCACTTGTCTTACTTCTCGTTTTTCTCATCTACGTTTTTGTAATGTCTTAAAGTAAACAAAAATAATGTTAAAAATGTCTTTATTAGTAAACAGCAAACAAAATAACATTAAAAGAATGGAAATATTTCTTTAATGTGTTTTTCATTTACGTTTTCCTAAGGCATATCGTTTTAATAAACATCATTAAATTTTCATGACCTTTCCACGCCACATTTCAGCAAACAAAAATGAAATTAAGCGAAATAAAATGAAATGAAATTTCAATAAAATAAATTATGACCCAATTTTTTATGTAAAAAGAAAAAAAATCAAATAAGCAGCATTAAAGCAAAAGCCTACCGTCATCTAAAGGCATAAATATGAGAATTTATTTATACGAAAACATTCATTCTACTGCTATTGTGTGGTGAATTAAAGAAACCTGTTAAACACAAACACAAACAATAACAACAACTACAACACAATGTATGTATGTGTGTGTGTATGTAAGTTTGCAAATGTATTACAAATTTGTTTGTGCTTATATGCTTTGTATATGTCATTTACACTCACTCCCCTGGCTGTTGTCAAAAAAAAGCTTGTAAAAACTGTAGCTGTTACAGCAATAAATAATTTTATGATAAATGTGCCTGCTGGCATTGTCTGTCAATGCTGCGTTCTAAAAGATAATTATTGTCGTTGTCGCTATTATTTGACAACATTGAAAAATAACTTACTTTTTTTGCTTTTGAACGCATATATTCCTTTAATATGACTCTCTGTTTGCCTTTGTTTGGTTTATTTGTTTGTCTGATAAGTTAAGCGTTTTTTTTTCTTTCGTTTTAAATTAAATATTTCACTTAATGTCTTTTCCATTTGCTTTTAATCTCTTTAAGGCTTTTGCTTTCAGCAATTGTGTATGTGTGTGTGTGCGAAACGTTAGATTTCATATTTGTTTAACTTTACGCTTGATGCTGAAGTTTGTTAAAGTGAGAGAAAGGAATTATAAGACACCATTTCTAAGGGTAGGGGTGTTGTTTTGTATATAAAATTTTCCATAATCGGGTTTATTTCTATTATCATAGAACGTTTTTTTATTTCAGAAATTGTTTTTCACATCTTCTATAATCTTTTTTTTTTAATCGATTGAATTGTTAGTATTAAAGTTAAAGCCTGATAAGGCTTAATTAATAGCTTTATGTAGGTTTTTTATAAAAGGGTTACTGATTTTTTCAATGCGTGTAACTGAAAAAGATATTTGAATTACTCCGCTCATAACAAAAAACAACTGAAAATAATTATTTTTTCTTTTTGCATAAATATTGTTTCAATAATTTGAATATTTTAAAATTTCATTGAAAATTGAAACAAACATTGAAACAAAATTAGGCTTATCTTACCTCTCTTGCTGGTAAGCTAATTTTGTTCGACTAAATCTTGTTCTCATGTGTGAAAGGCCATTCAAAGTATGACCATCTGTGATTATTTTACTCTTTATCGATTTATTATCGATGTATATTCAATATTGCTTCTTCCTTTTTTATTCTCTGGCAACACTGAGTATTACTAATATTAATTAGTAGTCAAAGTTCATATCACTCATACGCTTCATTTAACATTGAGAGAATTTTAACTTTTTAATTATTTCAAACTGCTGCATACTTTAAGGAGTAATTTAGAAATGATTATCAAGCAATTAATTTAACAATAAATAATATTGAAGATATTTTGCAACTTAATAAAATGTTTGAAACTTATCAAGCAAGAGCGTGGCAAGTTATTTTTCAAAAGAAATTGTTATCAGCATGTTGAATTCACTTTTAAATATGTATGTATATTTTAAACTTGTATTTTGAAAGGCTTTTAATTTAGAAAGTCAACATTTTATGTTGAAAAAGCACTTAGGAGATGTATCCTGTTTATGCTCTGTATTGTATTGGTTTCAAAAGGAAAGATTGTGGGTTAATGGTTATTGGAGTTAGTTAGACCCTTCAGAAGTTCGATAAAATCTTGGTTCGATAAAATCTTGTTTTTCCAAAGGATCGGCATATACTTTAATCGTCATTTGCTAAATTTTTAAAACCAAAATTTTGTTTCCATTAAATTAATTAATAAAATTGTAATTAGAATTTTGTTGAAAGAACCAGTAGATCTTCCATTACTCTATACAGAAGTCATAAACGGTTGAATTTAAATATTTTTTTATTAAAGATTTTGTTAAATATTTTTGATTTAGATAAAAATTTAAAATTGTTAATATATTTCTTTTTTCTTCTACAAATATGTATATATGTGTAATTTTTTCACACATTGTAAAATGTTTGTATTGAAAACCTCTTCAATCACTGTTGTTATTGCTGTTGTTCGTTACAAATACGGAAACCTTTAGGCTATTTTAGATTGTGTATGTTTTGAAAGTATGTCTTTCGAAACGGCATAAGAACTGAAACTTTTCTGTTAACAAATTTGCAAATTCAAATGTTTACAGATATGCATGTCAGTTGTTTTCGTTAAATGTTAATCATTTGTTAATTTGCAACATCTATTCCTTTTACCAAACCCCTCCATTTACTAATAAATGTTTTAGTGTCTGCCTTCACTGTCAACATCCTTATATGTGTGTAAATTTTTGTTTGGCTTATAAAATTGAAAACCGCCACTGATTAATTGAGTGCGTGAATTGACTTCCACTTATGGTTTATATTTGATTTTAAACACCCTAAAGCATTAAGTTATATATTTTGTTGTGTGTTTTTTCACTTGGTTTCCCATTTGTATCGATCGACTGTAGATGCGTAGCAGAGATGAATATTTAAAAAGTAATTTTCCAATAAAGTTACAAAAAGTGGTTGGCAAATAAAGTTAAGTTTTTGCTAATGTATTTTAAGAGAGAATTTTCAAATAATTTAAAGATTTTCTTTGGCAGCCGGTTATAAAAAAAATAATAAAGATTTTGCTTTTTCCTCCTAGGGAGTAGTTTAGCTTGCGTTTATGTATGAAGATAACATTTTATTTTAATATTTGCAGTAAACATTTTAGAAAAGTTTCGTTTTAACACTTGTTCGCAAAAGTCTTTTAACAGATTATATTTCAATATATATTATTGTAAAAAAACTTATAACAGTCTTGTGTAGAACATGTTTAGTAGATATGTTTATGTATGAATGCATAGGGAAACGTCATGGGCTTAATAAAAAAAAATTGTTTTATTTATAGATGGGTTATTGTGCTGTGAGGAAGACATATTTGTTTCATTTAAATCAAATACATAGAAAAACTCTAATAGTTGACAGCTTACACTCAACTCAAATACTTTTTTAGAAAAATAAAGTGACACTTTATTAATTCATTTGTAAGCTCATGTTACCAGATGGTGGTTTCTTCAATCGCAGTTCTAGCTGTTGGCTCTTTAGGAGTTAATTTACACCTCTACAATAGGTTTTTAAGGGCAAAAAATGAATTATTTATTTTTTTAAATATATATTTAATTACAATAGCGATTAATTAATTAAATTTATATTTCACATCGGCTCTAACCCTTAGATATATATATATATATATATATACAATTTCTGACAATTTCGTCTTCACATATAGGCGAAAGGGGTCTCAAATATCAAACGTACCAAGTATTTAGTAAAACACAACACAATAGAACAGAAAGGTTTTTTATATTACTTCTAAAAAATTTTTTTCTTCGAGCATCAACAAATTGTGAAAAAATACCATTTTTTAAGTGCAAAGTGGTCTTACTACCCTTTTATTTACTAGTATAATCAAACACGTTTTTGCATTTTTATTACTGTTGTTCAGTGTAATTTTAAGTCTCTGCCTTTTAAATTTTAACAGTTAGTCATAAATAAAATTCTATTACTGTCAATATTTAAACAATAGTCCATTGCCGCCGAAGAACTATTTGGGCTTAAAAATAAGTATTTTTTAAGGTTCTTATGTAATCGCTTAAAAGAGTACCAGAATATGTTTTGCGTTATTTGTTGTGAGCGTTGCTTTAATAATAATTTTAAGTCTCTGCGTTTTAAATTTTATCCGTGAGTAACAATTCGTCATAAATGAAATTCTATCAATATCAATATTTAAAGAATAATTCATTGTCGCCAAAGAACTATTTGGTCTTAAAAATAAGTATTTTTTAAAGTTCTCATGAGATCGCTTAAAAGAGTACCAGAATATGTTTTGCGTTGTTTATTGTGAGCGTAACTTGAATAATAATTTTAAGTCTCTGCGTTTTAAATTTTATCCGTGAGCAACAATTAGTCATCAATTAATTCTATTAATGTAAATATTTAAATAATAATTAGTTGACGCAAATGAACTATTTGGTCTTAAAAATAAGTATTTTTTTTAAGGTTCTTATGTAATCGCTTAAAAGAGTACCAGAATATGTTTTTCGTTATTTGTTGTGAGCGTTGCTTTAATAATAATTTTAAGTCTCTGCGTTTTAAATTTTATCCGTGAGCAACAATGAGTCATAAATAAAATTCTATCAATATCAATATTTAAACAATAATCAGTTGACGCAAAAGAACTATTTGGTCTTAAAAATAAATGTTTTTTTTAAGGTTCTTATGTAATCGCTTAAAAGAGTACAATAATATGTTTTGCGTTATTTGTTGTGAGCGTTGCTTTAAAAAAGCTTGCAAATTTTCCTATAAATAGTGTAGTTTTTTTTTTATCAAAAAGCAATAACAGTTTAATTTTTTAGTCGGTTAAATTAAGAAGAAAACTTCGAAATCCCAATAAGTTTATAAATTAAAAAGACAATGAAGCTTTTCTTAATTTTAATTTTTGGTCTAACATCACAATCGATCCTTGCTCGTTTTTCTCCACACCCTAAAGAAAAAGAAATAACGAAAGAGATTGACACATTAAAGATGCTTACTACGAGTTTAATTAAGGGGCATGCTGATATGGTAAAACCTTATATCTTCGAACATCTAAGTACTCTAGAAACATTTGGGGATTCTTTATCGTTTAACGAAAGTTTGAACTTTTTAAAGTTGCAGTACGAAGTTGTTTATACTGCGGATGTCAAATTAAGAAATATAAAACAGCGATTTGAAGAGTCTTTTAAAGAGTTGGAAAATACATTAAAAGTAAATAAACATAAGCAAAGTCGTTTATCAATGCTATTTAGCAGAATATGCAATTAAATAAAATTTTAATTTGCAATTAAATTATTGTGTTCATTTATTGTATGAGAAAACAAACAAAACCGTTATAGTTTTCAAAAGACAATTATGTTATATCCTATATTACTTTATACCTTCTTAGAGAAAACGAATCTTGTGATATTTATACATCAAGAAGAATCTATTAAATTTTTAGTTAATGACATACTTACAGGAGATTACAGGTACGAACTTACATTAATTGATTATCAAATTATAATCAAATTCAATTAAATTAATTTGAATTATAAGGTTTTAAATAATTAGACGTTTTTGGAAACTATCGGTTGCAGTTAGCAAATCGTTACTGCAAATGACAACTGCCTCGTAGGTAAATGTCACATGTTTTGGATCAAAAGGATTTTGTTTCTTTTTGCATTTGGGCAAGTCCCAGCAATAGTCCACCAAGCAAAAAATTTTCAAATTAATCTAACTTAATTTTTTTTTCAACTAAATATTAACCTAGGTGTTTAGTTTTATAAATAAAAGAAAAAAATTAATTTGATGATTATTAGTACAAATTAGTGCTACCCTACCTCAGATTTCTTAATGTTTTACAAGAAATCAACACTTTTTAGATTTTCATTACATTACTTTTGTGTTAATATAGATGATCCGACCAAAGGCTATAATTTTATTCATTTAGTTCTCTTTAATTTCAGTAAACAATTTTTTTGTTAACTATTTTGGAAAGATTAAAATTAGGTTTGATATGTCAAGTCCATGCGTTGTAGCGTGTGTCAAGAAAAATAAGGTTTTTTTATATTGTAAGTAGAATGAAAAATTTTTTTTTTATGTTTTCTATATTTATACCCTTCACCAGAGGTGACAAGGGTATATATAAGTTTGTCATTCCGTTTGTAATTTCTACAATATTCATTTGCGATCCCATAAGGTATATATTGAGCGATGACCGTCTGTCTGTCTGCCTGTCCGTCTGTTGAAATCAAGTTTTCTCAGCACTCCGATGTCGTACGGACGCGTTAGTAGTATCAAACAAACAGAAATTCTCCTGAGATGTTTGCTATTGAAAACCAGTAAAATCGCTTAATAACTGACCGAGATATAAGCCAAAAAAGACGACTACCGTCTGTTGAAATCAAGTTTTCTCAGCCACTCGATGTTGTACGGACGTGTTATTGGTATCAAACAATCAGAAATGCCTTTTAAAAAATAAAAAATTTTTTTTTTCGAGATATCGGCAAAAAAAAATTTGTTTTTTTTTAACGTAAATAAACGTAGTGAAGGGTAAACAAGATTTGGCACAGCCAAATATAGCGCTCTTACTTGTTTTAAATCAATTTCATATTCTGCTTTTAAGCAAATAAAAAAATTAAATTCTAAAAATAAAAAATAAAAATATATTATCATATTAATTTCTGTGGCGTGCGTCACGATTTGAGTTCTTACAAAAATTGCATTAAAAATCTTTGCAGTTGTTATTGGATTATCGGTGTTAGGAAAATTACAGAGTTAAAAAAATATTAAAGTATACAATAATACATTCATTCATTTCTACTGGAAGCGAAACAGAGCTTTCCTATGTTCCAATCTAATTTTGGCAACTATAAAAAAAATGTGTCGTTACAAACCAATGAAGTTTGTATGACGAAGTAATAAAAACATGCATCTTCATATTTTTTAATATCTCGAAAACTAGTTAAGACACCATTTTGAAAATATCAGGGTACTTAGACCATATAAATAGCTTTTTGTATAAAAGTTTTTAAAAAATTTGGAGATATATTTAAAAAAAAAAATAATTTAATATTTACAAAAAAAAAATTTGTTTAATAAAATTTTTTAACCCTTGATATCTTGCCAACTGTAATCAAAAGGATTTTTTATAAATCTTAAACGCAACAAAAGTTATGGCCTTTTAAATGAAGGATCCGCAGCAATATTTTTTAATAATTGAAAGCTAAAGGGTTGTTATTGTTATCAAAATTAAAAAAAAAATAAAACCGTTTATTTTTAGTAAAATTAACATGGAATTACTCTACTGGAAAAAATGTGACGTGCGTTACAATGGGTTCACGGCTATTGAAAAAAACTACAAATATTTTTGCTTCGAATTAAGTTATTTTAAATTTCTTCTATTTTCATCTTCTTTAAAGGATTTAGGTTTTTTGTGCTTTATTATGCTAAAAAGTACGAAAACACACTCGAACTTAAAAGTTACTTCTATTTTTTGTGACGTGCGTAACGAAACTTTTTGATCAATTATTTCACAACAAATACCTGCTAAAAAATTATGTTTTATGCCATTCGAAAGTACAAATAAAATACTACTAAACACTACGTAAAAGTTAAAGGTATATCTTTTGAAAGACCATAAATGTTTTATATTTTAATCTAAAAACAAGTACGAATGTAGCGTGCGTTACGCAGGCTTAGCCCATATGTATGTACATAGTTGCAATATAACAAAGCATTATGTTTTAGTAATTTAAAATATGGAAAATATGCTGAAAATGTAATTTAAAAAAGTCAATAATATTGTCAATTAGGTAATGTTGCAAATAAATTTTTATTTTTAATATTTTATAAAAAGTTTTTTTTTTATAATGCGGGGCCCCTAGGCAGTTGCCTACTCTGTCAAAAGGAAAGTCCGGTACTGTCCGTGAGCAACAATTAGTCATCAATTAATTCTATTAATGTCAATATTTAAACAATAATCAGTTGAC
>NDXZ01038384.1:1456-14209 GCA_003055125.1 Paykullia maculata | reverse complement strand
GATCGTTTGATATCAATAACGTGTCCGTACGTCATTGGGGAACTGAGAAAACTTGATTTCAACAGACGGACAGACAGACAGACTGACGGACGGACATGGCTCAATCGACTTCCCTATATTTAAGGATTCAGAATATATATACTTTATGGGGTCGGAAATGAATATTGTAGAAATTACAAACGGAATGACAAAATTATATACACCCAATCCTGTTTTTACACGGTACATACGTTCCAGGGAACACTGTGTAAAAAAAAATCGTGCAAAAAAAAAACAGTACATATTCATAGGAATATATTTAGTTAATTAAACCTTAAAGGTGGTCTAAAAGATTAATATTTTTATGGAACACAAAAACTTCATTTCTTTTTATTCATACAGGTTACTTTTATTTATTTTAATTTTATGATTTTAAGACAAAAAAAAACCAAAAAATTATTCACACGTTTTCCTAAGATTATTTTTTTTAAAAAAGAATCACATTTTTAAGGAAGTAATAAATAACTCTGTAGAAACAATATTTCAAAAAACTAAAAATAAAAAAAAACAAAAAAATTCACACATGTATAAGGAAAAAAAAACAGGAAAGAATTATTTTTGTTAACCGTGTAAAAAAAGATCGCGCAAAAACAGGATTGGGTGTATACCCTTGTCACCTCTGGTGAAGGGTATAAAAATATATTAAATTTAAAATGTAGTATTATAAAAAATATGGTTTCTGGCAATATTAAAAAGTTTTTCGAAACATCCTTATTCTTAATCCAAACGGAATTTCCATGCACAGTTTGTTTAATAAATCGTTGATAAATTTAAAAATTCTTTATAAAGATGGGAGTTTAACTTTATTACCGTTTTTATAAGACTATTGAGAACATGTGTTTAAAATGTCAAACAGACATTGCAGTGTTAAATATAAAAATGCCCAGTTTTGATTTACATGATGCCAGAAGACGATGAAATATACATACATACATATTCACAATTTAATAATACAAAGTAATCCCTGTGTTTGGACTTTGATTTAATTTCAGAAACTAATCGTTTAAAACAATTGTTGTTATCAAGTTTCTTATGAAAAAAATCTATCTGGTAAGTTTTTAAAAGCAAATTTTTTTATTTCTTAAAAAACCTGACTACATGACGAAGATTATAGCTTACTGTGTTTGTAGTAGTGTAGTCGGTAGCCTGTTGTCGTCAATGTGTTAACAGAAACATACGACAAAATTTTAAATAGAGCGTGTTCTATTTGATAAAAACGTTTTTAAAGCAATAGAGGTTATGCCAGACAACTGAATAATTGCATATCGTTTATACAAATACAATTCTGAGAGACACACAATATTGCATATGGATAAGTGTGTAAAGTGTGATGTCTTTATTAAATTTTTATCTAATAGCTATTGCACTACATATTTGCAAGACCATTTATGCCAAAAACTGAACGACCTTAATTATTTTACAACATTTTGATATACATTCATATGCTTGCACATGTAAACATACGCATATAATTATTATTTCAGTACATTATTTTAAGAAGCGTTTGTTCTTAGCAATTTCCTGATCAGTTTTAAGATTTTTTTAAAATTATTTATTATATAGAACTTGGAACATTTTTCTCTAAACTTTATTTAATTTTTTTTTTTAATATAAGCTTTAATTGTAAATTATGTATTTTTAAACTACATAACATAAGGGATTAAAAAAACTTTTTTTGATATATATTAAAAATGTTTTTAAGAATACAAAATCCACATAGACGAGTGGTTGGTTAATCGTTTGATTTGTATGTTATTTAATTTTATTCTTTTTTTTTATTTTATTAAATATTACAAAACTATTATTGAAAAATTCATATTAAACTGACAAAAAAATGAATCAATCAAATAGATTATATCAATTAGCATATTTATTAGAATTTTTTGAATATTAAAATAAAGAACTTTAACAAAAATACAGAGTAATTTGACTCTATATTTTTGTTAAAGTTCTTTATTTAGAATGGTAGAATGATATTAGAATGAAAATGGAGAGAAAAAAGAATAAACGAGATTATGTTGTCTTTACAAAGACAATTACAATTTTAGACCAAACAAATTTACATAAAATATATATTATTAAGAATAAACAGAATAAAATTAAACATATAACGGTTGCATTTTAAATTAAAACAAACAAAATTTATAAGAATT
This sequence comes from Paykullia maculata, assembly GCA_003055125.1. Lineage (NCBI taxonomy): Eukaryota > Metazoa > Arthropoda > Insecta > Diptera > Rhinophoridae > Paykullia > Paykullia maculata. The sequence continues at coordinate 12,017 of NDXZ01038384.1, read as the reverse complement.
ATTTAATAAAATAGAATCATTAAACAAATAGAAACTCATTCAAAGTCTGGTTGGTACCTATAACAAATAATAATATTTAATATTTCATATTTTATAAAAAACAAATCTTTGACTCATTTTGTTAAACAAAACTTAGAACATCTTTAGAAAATGTTAGCATACAAAAAAACAGAATATAATTAAGGAATTTATTAATTTACATAAGCATGTATTACTTTTAAGAATTTAGCTCAAATTCTCAGAAATTCAAAGAAAAACTCATATAGAATACCTTAAAGTTAAAGCCTTATGTTTTAAAAAACCATTTAAGTTCTTACTAAGCAAAAGCTTTAATACTATCGTTCGTGTTACCGAGCCTTAACTGTATATTAATATTTTAAAAATATATAAATTCTGATATAAAACGTGTTAGTTGGTCATTCTTTAAATCAGTAGTAACTACGGCTTGCAAACATAAACATACATACTTTTTTTTCGCGAACAATCATGTATAAAACAGTAAGTTTTTTTTTTTTTGGTGATAATATTAATAAATATGTATGAATTTGAAATAAATATTTTTAAATATTAATATTTGTTTACAGTTCCTCGTGTTATCAACATTATTAGTTGCCGTAATGTACTGCGATAGTGATCCAGTCGATATGAAGGCCAAACTTTCAAAATACAAAAACAATGTAAATTTCGATGGCAGCTATAATTACGAATATGCCACTTCAAATAGTATAGATGTTGCAGAGACTGGTATTGGTAGTTCGTATGCCAAAGGCAAATATGCTTACACTTCTCCTGAGGGTCAAGCCATTAAATTGTCCTACATCGCCGATGAAATGGGCTACCGGCCACGCGGTGATCATTTGCCTACTCCACCACCAATTCCCGATTATATCTTAAGGGGTTTGGCTTATATTAAAAGTCATCCTTTTAAGAGGGTTAAAAAAGTAGAACGAAGCTAAAATTGTTTTAAGCCACAAGCAGATTAAAAGCAAAGTCGAAGCTAAAGTTAAAAACCAAGTGTTTGCGTTACTGGTGAGCTGGCAAAAGTGCATATAGTGAAAAATTGTGAAAGTTAAAATATGAAGATTAGTATTCAGATAAATAACTGTTTTAAATAGAAATTTGTTTAAATTTGCAATTTATTTTTATTGCCGAATTCTTTTTCATTTTAAAAACAACACGTGTAAAAATTCAAAATAAACAAACAAAAACATGTGGACGACTAAATGTTTAAGGCAAAATTACTTAGACGTAAACGTATGCGTTTTATATTGGCCGTTATGTTTTGCTAAGCAAACATATGTATCAAGATTAATTTTTTTTTGTATGACGGTGCAAGTTTGTTGATAAAAAAATTTTAAGAAATGCTGTTTATTAAATAAGTTTTTATTTTGAATAATATAAAAACAAAATAATTTTGTTAATATTATTATAAATAATAACTTACAAAATAACAACCTTTTCTTCAAATTTCTATTAAAAAAAAACTTGTCATCTTTAAAAAAAAAAAAGTTTAAAATGTGCCGTTATTGCAGCCGGTGAGCGAAATGTTGCATTTCGTATTGGCTAAAATTAATAAAAATTTCTCCTCTTAAGATGTTTATTTAAGAGCAGTTTTTTTTTTTATAAAAACCGACTACATATGTATGTGAAAAAATAGCGGCTAAAGAGAATTGAAAAAAAAACTGTTTATTGCCATTGCCTCTACATTTACGTTTAAGTAATAAAGCCTTACATTTACAGCTTTACTTTATAAATTAATTCCTTTCAATTTAAGAAACTTATCATATAAATTGTTTTTGTTTTTAATTATCAATTTATATGAAATTTTTGTTTAACATGTGGTGAACTGATTTACAAAATAAAGGTTTTGTTTTGGTTTTGCGCATAGTGTTGCCAAACTTAAAAAAATAATAAAAATAGAAATACATACAATAAAAAAAAAATATTTATTACAATTATTTTTATCTGAAATATTTTACAGAGCTTAGAAAAAATTTTATTGCAAAATCTTCAAATATTTTAAAAATAAAACAAAACTTGCCACATGACAATACTGTTAACACGAAAATCACCCAGACAAAATAAAAAGCAATTTGTATTCAAAACTTTGCCAGCTCATTTATGTTCCTCTTCGCCCGCATTATGATTTTACTTTTATAAACACAAATATGAATATTTATTACGGCGCTGTTTTTTTTTTGTCCTCAGCATCATCTAAATATTTGTTTTCACTTTGTTTGTAGCCTTAGAAGAATTTTGTTGATTACTTTTAAGTTAAATTATATTTAGTAAAATAAAAAATAGTAAACAAATACGTAAATAACTTGTTGATAAACAAAAAAATATTGATAAATTGTCGGTTAAGAAAAAAAAAAAAAATTCCGAAAAATTGTCAATTTATAGAAAACTTAAATTATTAGATAAATTATTAACTTCATAAATTCACCAATAAAAACAAATTTTTATAATAAATTCTACATTGTGATTAATTTTAATAAATTTTAGATTTTTAATAAATTTTTGATATAAAAAAACTTTTAGTAAATTCTCAAATTTTGATAACATTTTCAATAAATTATGTTTATGGAAAACTTTCATTAATTCTTGATGAATAAAAAAACTTAAAGTAAGTTTTCGATTTTAGGAAGTTATTGAAAAAATATATAATTTCCAAATCAAAGAAAGTTTACCATAATTTTTTGGTTAATTGAAAATTTTTGATAAATTGTCGTTTGTTTTAAAATTTTTAATAAATATATGGTTAACAAATAAATCCTTTTTTTACAAAATTTTTGTTGGGTACAAGTGATAGGGCTTGGGGTTATATTTATTGAAGTGAAAAAAATCGAATTTAAAAAAATAAAATTTTTGATCAATAAACCATTTGTAAGCAAATTCTTAATTTGTATTGAATGTCTCGAAATGCAGGCAAGATTTATATTTTTGCCATAAACTTTTGCCAACTATGAAAAGAACAACATTTTGACAGCTAAATTAGTGATTTTAAGAGTAAATACTTGCGATTTTACTCTTAAACAAAAGGTTTATTCATATTGCGTCCGTTAACATGAAATTCAGTAAATAAGAGCATAAGTTTAAAAAGTAAAGTGGCAGTTCTTTGTCCAAGTATTTAAACATTTGTACTGAACATTTTTAAAATTCAAAATGTAATCAAATAAAAAAATGTAAAATTTCTTACTTAAATCTTTTTTTTAATTTTTTAACGAAAAGTATTCTTCTTCTTTCTAATTAACTCCTTGAGGAGCATAGAGCCTCTACAAAATTCTTTCAAGATGTTCTATCATTTTTTAACGTTTTTTTACGTTCCAACTCTTTCCGGTGCTCTGTATATCCTTCGCAAGGTTCTTTTCCAAGAGTTTTAAGGATGTCCTTTTTTTCTTTTACCTTGGGGGTTCCAGCCTAAAGCCTGCTGACATATTTTGTTCAGGGTCATTTCTTATGGTATGACCAATCCATTTTCATTTTCTTCTTTGTTATGGAATTAATATTGCACTTACACACGGTAGAGATTTTCATTGGTCACAGTTTTTGGCCACCAAACTTTTAAAATATATCTTAGGTTTGTGAAACCCTGGAGTTAGTCAGCCAGGCTTCACAACTGTAGAGCAAGACCGATAAGAGATAAGATTTAAAGATGTTTATTTTTGTCTGTGTTAATATTATGTTGGATGTCCATATATTCCGTAGTTGAAAAAAAGCACTTTTTGCCTTAACGATTCTGGACTCAATATCTGCTTTTGCGCTGTCTTCAGATGAAATCATGCTTCCAAGGTAACAAAATTTATCTACAAACTCAACTGGTTCATTGCCAATAACGAAGGAGCTTTAGATAGATGTTCTTATTTGGATGGCTTTTGTTTCTCCCGTGTTTAATTTCAGGCCTACCCTTGCTGAGTGAAAAAATGTATAAGTTTTTAAATATTACATTATTGTCTATCGATAGTCATATAATAGCATGTAATTTGTTCTTTAGGTAAAATACTGGGGCCAAATTTTCGCATTCAAATGCAATTAAAGTTTTATTTGAACATGCGAGATTTCTTTGCCTTTGGTAATTGGAATTCTTTTAATTTTGTTCGCTATTTGCCCTCTAATGGCTGATATGCTGACTTTATCGTTGGCATTCTTTTTTAAATTCGAGAAAAAATGTTTAATCTTTAATATATTATTGAAATAGTTTAGAGTTGAAAATAGATATGTTGAATATTTTGGTATTCTGTACATAATATTGTGGTTTATTAATGGAAAGTAAATAAATTTTTCCTTACTTTTTTTAATGTCTAATAGATAATTTTTTTTTTTAAATTTTAAACTATTTAAAAATGTTTAACATTTTTAGCATTGGTTTAAAAAAAAAAGAATTTATAATTGGCATATTTTCATATTTTTTATTGAACTTATTTATTATAAATTTATTAATGAATTTTATTAATAATGAAAAATGATTTACAATAAATTTTTCAAGGAAATTTTAAAGTGATTCTAATCAACATTTCTTGTAATCATATATGTTTGTATGTATGTTAGTATTTGATATTGCCTTTTTTCTACATATTTCAAGAATGATTTGCTTTTTCAATCATTTGCTTTCCACACTTTTCTAAATATTTCGATATGTAACCACCCTAGATTTATAGAAAAAAAAACTGATTGGAAATACATAATAAAAAAGTGTGTATAATTATGACGCGTATTCAAGCAAGAGTAATAACAAAAGTTATCCACCCCTAAATACAACAACCACTATTGTAGCTCTCCTAATCTCATGCGCAAGCACTCTGAGTTTTACACTTTTAACCACTAAAATTGTGAAATAATTGATGCAAGAATATAAACTTTATATTAGATATTTGACACACCTATTGTTAGTTAATGTGCAAAATCTTAAATTTAAACAAATATTTATATCTTTTGACGTGTACAAATTTCACTGTTATATTATACTCATAGTACTTCTGGGGGGTCCAAGTATTTAACCTATCATTTTTGAATAAAGGATAAGATTTCCCTTAGTCACCATATAAACGTCTTTTTAGTAATGCCTTTATATTTATAAACAATTTATAATTTTATTAAAGTTTTATAAGACAGATTTCTTATACAAAATCAGTTATATAGACCTTTGATAACTTTTTAAAGCGTTTTTCGATATGGGCGATAGACTTAAGAGCCCATTTTTAATTTAAATTCAATTAACTTAATGTCTAACATTGGAGTCACAATAAAAATTTAGCACAAAAAATTTTTATTTTTTATACATATCGTCATCTAAAATGCAAAATAACATATATGGGGGATTCACAAGCAACTTATGATATCATATTGTCTTATGTCCTAAAAACTTAAAATGGTTTAAGTTCTTTGTTATTGCCTTTTCTGTTTGCTAAGGATAGTTTACGACAGCACAATAAACATAGCAGTTAGAGTCATATTATTTTAGGACACTTTTAGTATGAAAATTAACTTAAACCATTTAAAATTTTTAGGACATAGGACATATGAGTGGCTTGTGAATACCCCAATTATGTATATTGACTATAACTTCTTTATACTGAAAAAAAACAGATTTCATAAAATTATCCTATAATTATATATATGATATAGCTGATTTTCAATACTAATCTGCGATTAGAAGTTATACACACTTTGGCTAAATTATATTTGAATTAGCTTAGTAATTAAAGCTGAATTCACCCATTGTGTCTGAACAAAAATTTTGTCCAGAACATTTTTTTTTATATTGAGTTTCAAAAAGAGAGACGTCAAACTCAATATAAAAAATTTGTTCGAACAAAATTTTTGTTCAGACACAATAAGTGAATTCAGCTTTAGACTTAAGAATGTTTTCCACAGCTACTTTTATATGAATATTTCTTGTTCACTTATATATGTATACCCTTCACCTAAGGTGATAAGGGTATATATATATAAGTTTGTCATTCCGTTTGTAATTTCTACAATATTCATTTGCGACCCCATAAAGTATATATATATTCTGGATCCTTATAGATAGAGAAGTCGATTTAGCCATGTCCGTCTGTTGAAATCAACTTTTCTCAGCCCCCCGATGTCGTACGGAAACGTTATTGGCATCAAACGATCAGAAATTTTCCCGAGATGCTATTGAAAATCACCAAAATCCGACAATTAATTAAGTAAATACACGCGTGAAATGAAGGGTATATAAAATTTGGCACAGCCAAATATAGCGCTCTTACTTGTTTTTTTTTATCAATTTTTACTTTAAGCCAAAAAAAATTCATTAATAAATTTATAATAAATAATAAAAATATGACAGTTACAAAATACACATGGCACGGTGTATCAATGTATTGATAGTTTAATGGCTTCCATCTAATTGATGAAGCATAAAAATTATTAGGGAAAATTACGACTATGCAATATGCATACTGTGTTATTCAAAGGATAACCAATTGTAAAATAATATGTGATAAATGACAGGAGAATAAATATGGTCAATTGTAAATATGGTTCTGTCTCACCTCAACATTAATTATATGAGGGAGCAAGTTCCAGTTGCTATTTCTACAAGATTGTAGTATAAATAGATAAAATTTACATTCAATAACAGTAGTACCGATGACGAAAAGAGTGCTGACGATGAAATCGTAGCTGGTTTCGAAAATGCATTCTACTCGGCTAATATCATATGGGAAATTGAATTTTTAAATAAAATAATAATATTCTCAACATATAAGAACTTTAAGCCAAAATAAAATTCATTAATAAATTTATAATAAAATAAATAAGTTCAATAAATAATAAAAAAATAAAAATAATGAAATCAAAAAAGCTTGGTCCTGCTAAAATAATTTTTTTTTTTAATGATGATAACATTGTCTCTATTTTAAAAGACAGTTGTATCTTTTTTTCTTCTTGTAAAAATTTTTTTTTGGTAAAAGTTTGATGAGGAGGGGCAAATTATAAAAATTTTGAATTTTTTGCAAACAACTGTTGGGCTTTTAGTGATAAACAGGATATTGCAAATATTAGAAAACGATATCTGATCAAGTAAAAAATTTAAATGTTGCTGGAATATTTGCTATATTTTAGAAGCTGAACAAAAGAGGGCAGCAACAAAAAAAAAACAAATAAAACAAACACGTTGAATTTCCGCTTATGAACATAAGAACGGTATAAAATCTGTTAATTTTTGCAAAAACTAGTTTCTTAGAAATTAAAATTTAATTAAAAATGCAATTATAATTTTTTGTATTCAGCATGTGAAAACAATAAAAAAGCTAATTTAACTTAGAAACACTTTTTCAAAGTCAAAATTTATATGCTAATAAAAAAACAGCATTTACTTGAGTCATATTTTTCTTTATTAATAATCGTGTATTAATGTCTTATTTCTTAAAATCTATTATTATTACCCTTAAACCTAAGAACTTTATATTAGATTTTTATGATAATACATGCATATGGATCCGCTTATAAATTTCAATAATTCACATAATTATATTTTTTTATTATTACCTAGAACATGTGTGTAAACCTAATGCCAACAACAAACAGTAACACAATAAAAAAGAACACGCGCGTTACAAAAACAACGAAATCATTAATGCTTTACTTTATATTTTAATAATTTTGATTACAATCCGTTGACTTTGTTTTGTAAAGCAATAAAAGTTTTTTTTTTATGACACAAATATTATTTTATTATAACAAAAAAAAAATATCTTTATTAGCAAAAGTTAGCCGGTATGACAGGAAAAAAAAACTTAAGTCACATCAACAACTGTTATTGTATAAATACGCAACTAAAACTTAGATACATACATATGTATGTATGTATGTATTGTGTTACGTTAAATTTCACAGCATTTTTGCCAGCTGACACAGAGATATTAAAAAACAGTTTTGCCTAATAAAATTGTATTTATGCTAATAACAATATTTCTGCGGTTATCGCTCTTTATACATTTTAAGAACATTTACCTTTTATTCATACGTAACGTAAAAACACATAAAAAAAAATCAGGGAGACCCTTTACTATTTACTGTTATGTAGTAGCAAACATTTGAATGTTTTTTTTTTTGCTTTTTTTTTGGGAAAAATCAATGATTTTAGCACACTGCGCATGTCGAACTGCGCAGCACTGTACCCATCGTGCACCCACAAAGTCAAATGTTTTGCCCAATATAATCACGCTCTCACGAGTAATAGGACTAAAGGGAAAGGATAATAGAATAATGCTCAGTAGCAGTAAATACATCGTCGCAAAAGGAACTTGCAAAAATAATTAACGGATAAAAATTTTGTATTAATTAAGAAATAAATTATGTACAACAACAACAATTAAAAAAAAAAAAACTTATGAAATATCATTGAAGTAAAGTTTGACAGGAAACTAAAATCAAAAAACAACGGTGAGTTAAAGGAGCATGTGTTTTTCTATGGACACATGTTTGACTGTATAAATGTATGTATGTATGAATGTATGTATTTTGTTGTTAATGTTGGTTATGGTTATATTTTTTTTTGTTGCTGTTACGTATTTTCATTGTATATAGAGTCTTTTCGACCAGAGTAAAGTGAATAAATTTCCAAAAAGGTGGTTAAATTGTGCTGACTCTATGTGGGAGAGAGTGTGTGTAAGTGTGTGCTAAATATTTCATACTTACATACACTGAAAAGTGACGTTTACATTATATTTTATTGCTGTTTTTTCTCACTGAGTTTTATTAAACATATGCGCCGTTAAATATGCATTTAGTTGTAATTAAGTGTCTTATTAATATTGTTTTTCAAAATAACTTTTTTTTTCAGAAGAACCTAAAAAAATCTTTCAAAGACAAATTAAATCAGCAAAACAAAGCTTTTGTGCAACTTATTGATTTTTCCTTTTGCTAACAACGTGGACGAGTTAATAAAAAAAAGAAAACAAAGAAAACAATGAGTGCTTCAACAAAAAGTAGTACTCGCCTTAAAGGCAAACGACGGCCTGGCGACCCTTGGATATCGAAAAATCGTGTTTTAAATGGCGGCACAAAACGAAATTGTCCCATCTATCGTAATCCCAATTTTGATACGGATGAAACGAAATTGCTGATACAGTTGTGGGGTGATCCTAAGGTACAACGTGAACTTATAACCACCCACAAGAAACGTCTTGTCATTTTACAGTTGTCAGCCAAAATGGAAGAATATGGTTACTTTCGTTCGCCCGAAGAAATCACAACACGCATTAAGAACATGAAATGTTTCTATAATCGTTTGAAAAAGGAAATGGAATCGTCAAAGAATATGGATCCCTCCTGGCGTCATTTTTCCGAAATGGATGCCATAATGACAAGGCCCATATTTAGTGTGCGACCAAATGAAGTACCTGCACCATCCTTGAAATATTTGCTCGAACAAGAACAGGAAAAGCGCAAAGAGCGCAAGCGTATAGCTGAAGAAGATGGTAAGTAAAAGGGGAAATAAAAAATACTTTTAATGTTCCATATACAACATTATTAATACTTTATTTTATTTAATAGAAATTTTTAAAGAAATTGTCTATTAGGTGATGCATTAATTCCCATCGTTTAACACTAGTTGAGTTAATAGTATTTTTAAAACTACGTACAGGTAATGACAAGACTTTTTTTTTACTAAAAAAAGGAGCGTTAAAGGATTGTTTTACTTTATTTATATTTTGGGAAGAAAACTGCTGCGGAAAGCTATCGTATTTTTGTGGAAGTTTATAAGCATCATGCTCTATATAAGGCAATTCGCCGTGAGTAATTTAGACGATAAAAATGGTAGTTTTGGTGCGCGTGTCGACGTGCGTCCCAGCCAGCCGTAGGAGTTTAAAAATAAAGAATTAATGGCTTTGCTCTATCGAGACTCGTATTAAACGCAAGACATGCTTGTACAGAAATTCGGAACAACTTAAGCAATATTTTCCAGACGTTTAACAGCACTTGAATTTATTCAAAAGTTAGGAAGTTATGTGCTACACAAGCTAAAGCCATAAGACGGCAAAAGAAAATTTTTTATGTTTGAAATGCTGCCTCAGGGCCAAAAAACAAAGCCGTTTCTCCACTAAAGTGTTATGGGCGATGAAAAGTGGATTTGCTGCTTGTTTTTATAAAATTAAAACTAAATTTCAATATAAATTTTCACATGGAATTTTGTTTTAGTTTTATAAAAACAAGCAGTTACTGTGATAACCCAAAATGCAAAAAATCGTATGTGAAGCCTGGAAGGATGTCATCTATTATGAGCTGTTAAAACAAAGCTAAGTGGTAAAGGAATGCCTGTATAAAACACAATGATTCATTTTAAAGAGGGAATCGAACGAAACATGGCCAATTACCAGTACATAATTTTAATCGTGATGATTCTCGGCCTTATGTTGCACGACCAGTTAAAAACTGTTTAAACAGTGATTGAGACGTTTTAACCCATCCACAATGGGCCTGGTAGTTCTGGCTACTATTTGTTTTGGTTGATGCAGAATAACGTAGCTGGAATACGTTTAACTGTAGAACAATTTATCAAAAATTTGCTTGATTGGTTTCTGTG
>NDXZ01038376.1:0-11868 GCA_003055125.1 Paykullia maculata | reverse complement strand
TTTACTCGATATATTTTGTGGTTCATAATGAAAGAGGTAAGAAAATATCAACGACAGCAAAAACAATGACAGAAAAACAAAGCCAATGCGTGCCGTTAAATATGTTTGTAACACACGCATATTTTCTACTAGTAGTCTTTGCGTAGGCAGAGCTGTTCCATCATAGAGGTTAAAGGGATAATAGTTTATTATTGTAAGATACGGTTACTATAGTACAGAAATATAACCTAATTTTTATATACTTAACCACAGGTTATAAGGGGATATAAAAGTTTGTCATTCTGATTGTAATTTCTACAATATTAATTTGCGACTCCATAAAATATAGATAAGAAAGTCGATTAAGCAATGACCGTCTGTCCGTCTGTCTGTTGCAATCAACTTTTCTCAGCCCCCTAATACAAAACGTACAAACCCGGTACTGATATCAGACTATCAGAAATTCCCTCGAGCTATTTCCCATTGAAAATCAGTAAAATCGCTGAATAACTGACAGAGATAAAAGCCAAAACAGACGACTACCAATTTTTTTACGCAAAAATTATTACATTTGTGTTTTTTTTAATTAATTTAAAAAATATTAACTTTAAATATTTTTGAGATAATCTTCTTGTGTTTTTTTTTGTTATTAATTTATGTACATACATATACATACATAATTAAGGAATTCCCAAAGTTTCCTATCATGTCATAACGTTTCAAAATTTTAAAACAATTTAAAAATTTAAAATAAAAATTACAATATTTTGACACCATTTTTAAACTAGAAAATTATTACAGTATGTATATTTCAAATAAAAAAAAAATGTTAAAATTTTGTTCATATAAATTTTAAAACTTATTTGTTTTTTCAAAACAATCATTTAAAAGTAACAGCATATCTAATTTTTTTCCCCTTCAAATTATTTTTAGTTTTTATTTTTATAAAACTAGATTTTGAAAATGATCTTTCACTTATATCATATCAAGTTTTTCTGTTCGTTTTTTATTGAATTATTTAATTCAGACAAAAGACTATTTTCGTTTATATCAGACATTTCTTCTAGTTCCGTACAATCGTTGGATATATTATGATTATTTTAATAATAAAATATTCTTGAAAATAATTTATTTGAAAATGTCTTCGTTTCGCTTTTTCCTGAGTATTTTAGAAAATTATTAGCTGTTGGAAATTGTCCACAATTTGAAAACAATGTCAGCATATTTAAAAGTTTCAAGCCTCTTTCATTTATTCTTGTTTTTAATTGTTTTATCAGATCAACTGAAAAATGACTTTTTACATTTGTCCAATGATTTAACAAACTTCTCCAATGGACCAATTTTGTCCTTTTTAGACTTTGTCCTGTTTGCTTCTAAAAATGAACAACTGACTGAATATATGTATGGATGTATTTGTTTAATACACTTATAAGGATCAAAATTTTTTAATAGTTATACTTACTTAACACATCTTGCTGCTAAAACCCGAAACTATTCTATGTTATTTTTATGTAATGTAAAAAGCAAAAAATAAATTAATCGAATTATTTTAAAATTTATTCGAATAACTCGATTATTCTAAAAAAATTATTCGAATTATTCTTCGAGAAATATTTTGATTTTTTCGTTCGAATAATTCGAATAATTTTGTTCGAATGACAGCCCTAATATACATATCTGGAACCATACTACTGTTGTGATTGTGGTTCACATTGTAACTTTTTCGTTTTAGTAACTCTCTTACTCTTTTGGATTTCGACTGATACACACGTAAAATAATCACGCGCGTTTTTTACAACTTAATATAAAACAATGTGCAATCTCATATGTTAAGTTTATATATTTTAATTCATTTATTTATTTACTAAAATAAATAAACAATATTAGTAAAAACAAAACAAATTACTAAACATATGTACATATATGTTAATTTATTTATTTATTGTATCTGCTCTGCTAACGCTAATAATAAGTAATATTTCTTTTAAATTTAAAAACATTTACCTTTAATTTAGGAAATATGATGAACAAAGGATCCTCATTTTCTGTGAATGCCATGCAGCACTCCCACCTGAAACAGAAATAAAAACAACTATTGAATCTTCCTCTTCACTACGTTTGAGAGAACTATAGCAGCAACAAATTCTTCGGTACGCACTGTACGATGTCTCTGAGGATGCTTGTTATCCTGTGGAGTAAAAATATTACGAAAACGATATTTGGTTGCTTAAACTAACTAATAGCTCTGATAAATGATTATGCCGACCGTAAAATGGATGAAGAAAGCGATTAGTTTCTCGAATTGAACTGTGTTTTTCGTAAAAATCCTGCCCAATTCGCAGGCGCTGTTTAGGTGTCATTTTTTTTATGATGCAAACCAAACTTAACACAAAACAAGTAACAGCTGTCAAAATAGCGCACATATCAAGCAATGTTGCCAACTTCTTCTTTATTTACCCATCGTCATTCGGATATTAGTGATCGTATAATTTTACATTTATAAATAAATTAATACACTTTATAGTCTGATGTTATGCAAAAAGGGTCTGTTCTCGGTTCTTAGCGGCGTGTAGGAGGAAACTTTCATCGCTAAACCCTATCCAGTCCTGGATGTTTTTTAGCCATAATGTTGCCAACTTAAAGTACTATAAATTAAAAAACATCCGTTTTTAGGCCGTTTTATTTATTGATTGCAAACGTGCTATCATACGGTTTTCCAAAAAAAAAACAATTTTCGTAAAGTACGGCAATAAGCAAATATCAACGCTTTGCCCTTAACATTTCATGCCATGACAGCTCTATTGCTAAACCGTTTTCAGATCTTTTAACTTTCAAAATTTTTACCGATTCTAGAAAATTACTTCAGGCATATGTACAAATGTATTCGATTTTTTTGTAAACGTTTCAATGCAATGGCCCCCAATAAACCAACAAGTTGGCCCACCTAATCTTGGAAATAAATGTGGAAAACACCGAGAACACAGTATTCTATATCCTACTACTCTAATATCCTTTTTTAATTCAACAAAACGGCCAGTCATGTTTGTTTTTTCGCCATAACTACTTGTTTTTATCTGCAACTTCTAATCATTGAAACGATTAAAGCCCTCGTGTGTGTATGTGTGGGATTGTATTTTATAAAAGTATGTGTTTTATGTGAAACAGCAAAAAAGCAACAAAAAAAAAGACCAGAAAACTCCTTCACAATTTCTTTTTGTTACCCCCCCTCAACCTAACTTTAATGCTCTGATTTCTTTTCAAACCAGGTTGCTATGTTGTGTAGTACAGAGCTTCTTAACGTTTTCTAAAAAACAGCAATTAATTAAATATTTTCAAATCTCAATAAATATAATATTACCAAAAAATATACAATTACATGTTCCATATTATGCTTTGTTATCATGTTTGCCAGGTACAAGTAGCAATGTGATGCCAGGCTAAAAGCCTTTGTTTAAATAATGGCTTTTTTGAGGCCACAAATAAACCAAATTAGTCTCGGCAATTTCGTTTCTTTTGAAAGTTGGTTTACAACATACGTTGCGAAACTGTAGGGATAATTTATATTCCTCCTTTGCATCTTAAAAAAGTAACGATTAGCTTATAAATGCTAAACTTACAATTTAACACTGGGGGTATTTAGTAAAAAAAAACAGAGTGTTTGTGGGAAAAAAGTTGTCGATCAGTGTTAGCGCTCAAGCGATAAATTGCAGGATGTATACAAAATATTAAATGACAAATGATAAACGTGAAGTAGCTTAAAATAAATGTTTAAAGAACCGATAGTTAATTTTTAGGCATTTTAAAAGTTGACAGCCTTATTTAGTTTTGTAATCAAAGATATTTTATTATTACACATATGACTTAACTCGTTATCAACAGAGTTTAAAAAATATTAATGTCTTACAGTTAAAAACTAATGGAAAATTCTCTTATTTGTCCTAGTTTGGGGACAACTGCTTGAGACCTTTTACGACTGATTAAATACATGTGTGTGCGTGTGTGTATGTATGAGTAAGTTTTTTGTCCTTAATAAGCAAAATGATAAACTTTATTTTTATACATTGTCTACAAAAGTTAAAGGATACATTTTATACAAGTTGTTATTGACTCATTTTCTTCTTTTTTTTGTGGGAATGACAATTTCAAAGAGTCGAAGGAGTAAGAAAAAAACTGTTACTATGGTTTGAGACAGATACAATTCTCCATTTTGTGGCATTTAATGTAATTGTGTGACATTGTGTCACATACTCGCTATCATTGTCGTATCAGAAAGACATTGGAAATGTCTTTTACATGCACGAGACGAATACGACATTCAAATAATACTTTTTTTATGTCTTCCGCCACCAAGTGGCAAGGTTTGACAGTGGGTGTACAAGAATATTCTAAGTTTGTTATTCCATGTGTAACACCACGTCATAAGTTTTATCTTTACAACGCTCTGCAGGTATTAACGGCATTTATTTTTAAAGAAAAGAGCTTTATTTTCGCAGGGAAAAAAATGCCGGCAATTAGTACTCAAGAATATATCTGTAAGAAGTTCGAGATAGCTCTCGGTTAACTAATTGACCAATCCATTGTGCAATTTTTTCAGACATTTCTTTTACTTTTTTCTGCCTTCATATAACATGATATTTGTTTACGATATCTAACTTTGGAGCATTTCCTTTTAAGTAATTAAATCATGGGTTTTTGTATTTTTATGTATATTGTATCACATCATCTAAAGTTTTGATCTATTATGTTTGGTTTTAGTCATAAAATTAAAATTTTTTTATTCACTGACATACAGTGATGGTTTGTAGTATGCACTACTGTAAGGCAATGTATAAATATATATATGTGAAGCTCATTCGTATACCATGAAATAATGTGTAACGCCAACTTGTACCAAAACGTTTACGTTTGCATTAGGTTAGGTCGACAGAAGGAGCCTCGAGGGGTCTCATGTCCCTTAGGACATACACCTAAGGCCGTGAAAAAGAAGAAAAATGAAAAAGAGATTGAAAGAATCGCACTGCTCACAGGAATTCAGTCATCCAGACGAACCTCCCTAGTGCTAACCACCCTACACCTCTTAGCTGAGCCACGTTCGGTAAAGTGTCCGACGCAAAACATTGGGCTCTTGCATCCGCAAAAGCAGGGCAGTAGCATGGGAAGTGTTCCACCGCCAATCTCCACCACCTTCATCTGGTGAAGATGTGCTCGTAAGTTGGAGTGTCCTTTCAGTACACCCATCAACCTACTCAGTTCCGGTTTCCTTAAGTTCAGGATTCTCCTTGTCCTATCCTCCTCAGGTTTACCCCATTGGACTTTAGTTATTCTTCCAACTGTTTCATTCATCCACTTTTGCATTACTAAAACTTGTTTATGGGGTAACCAACTCAGCTGTTGGTCATTTAAAATGTCATCGGACAATGTGTAAGTATAATGTAAGAGGGCATTTATAATTCGCCACAGCCGCATATAGGACAATAACTCGTTATACCTCGAACATAATCGCATTTCCAATGAAACGTTAAATTTTATGCTGTCATTGCCATGATTGTCCTTTTGCTGTTATTATGTTTTTTATGGTGCATATGTATGTATATACATGTGTAGGTATGTTGTATGTAGTTGTTTGGTTTGCAGTACTTTTATACCCTTTTTTTGAAGCAAAGAGTAGGCCCTACTTTTATAATGTAATATCGATTATCTTTTATTGTTGTTACCAGTTTGATGTTTTCTTTATCATTATCAATATTATTTCTTCATTTCCAGACTTCAATTTAGTATGTGTTGGACTAAACAGTACGAAAGATTTGCTAAAGAGCATTTTGAAAAAACTTGTCCAAAGCATTGAATTATAATACAAACTGATATTTGTTAGATTTCAGAATTTATTTTATATTAACAAAAACTTTTTTACATCTTCTAAGGGTCAAATAAACATGTATGTATAAAAATCTAACAAAATTAAATTAATAACACAAGGCAACAAAATTGAAAAAATTTTAAAGGCTTTTCACTATGCAGTTTTGATTTATTGTGGTTGCAGTAGAACAAATATGGACCAAATTTTAAATTCTATGGAAAAGTTTTTTTTAAAATTTTTAAGTAAAATTCAAGATTTTCGAATTAATTCACAATTCTCATTTTCACAAAATTTAAGTCAGTCGTCTTTTTTTGCTTATGTCTCCGCATTATAACAACAACCGTAAAAGATTTTGTTAACTCAATATACAGGGTGTCAAAAAAATGTTTGTCCGTGTGTCTATCCGTTTGTCAAGTTTTCGTAGTTGCCATAGGTCAACTGGGGTTGTATGTGGTATCAAACTTTTGGAAATACTTTCGAGAAAACTGGTATTGAAAACTGGAAAGATCCATTAATAACCGGCTGAGATATAAGCAAAAAAAAAGACGACTGACTAAAAGTTTGTGAAAATGAGCGATTTCACTTAATTATGAATAAATTCGAAAGCAGTCAATCGATTTTTGTGACCGATAAATTATTTTGTTGCTATTAGAGGTAGCTTTACGATAAAGCAATAAATATGTACAATTTTTGCCGTTTTCGGTTTTTTTATTATTTTTTTAAAACAAAAAATTGCTATTTTCACGTAAAAAATAAATTGTTTGCTTTAATTTTTTATTATAACTCCGAAACTATTGAGCCGATTAAAACACAATATACAAACGGATTAAAGGCTATGTAAACTTAAATCGGACTAACCTTTTTTGAGTTATCATTAATTATGTGGAAAAACGTCTAAAAAAATCTTGAATTTTACTTAAAAATTTAAAAAAAGAATACTTCTCCATTGAAGTGAAAAATTTTACCATTTTTGTACTAAGGTAGCCATGATGATGTTATTCAAGCCTTTTTTTGCTGTTGGCCTGTGTAATCTTTAAAAAAGGAAACCAAAAAAGCTACTAAACATTTTATATATTTAAACATTTAAATGAAAAAACTGTTTGTGTTTAATGGCTGTTGGGGCATCATTTTTTGTGGTTTAAATAATTAAGGATTATATTGAATGATTAAATATAAATAAAATTAACACAAATTGTTTGTCTTTAAACAAATATCTGAAAGTGTATTCTTATCAACAATTTTTTAGCAAATCAAATTTAAGAAAAAATAATGTGAAGGTTTTTTCACAAGATGTGCTCATTCCTAGAAACTGTAGGATGTTAAAAAATAACTGTGTAAGTATGTGTGTGTGTATAACTAGACAAGCATAATATCAAAGAATATTTTTTAGTGCAACAAGTAACTAAATATTTAACAATTAAAGGAAGAATTGGATTCTATTTTTGGTTTGATTGCTAAAAAATTAAACAAATCAAACAAAATTATTAAATATCAAATAAGATGGTTAAAGCCTGTCAGGCCTTACCATACAGAAACTCTGCACTACAACATAAAAAAATCTTAACAAAAAAAATCTATGAGCAAATATGCGTCAAGTTTTTTCTAGGTTCTAATTTTTTAACAATCGCCCTAAAAGGGATTAATCTTTTTTGAGTATGATTTAAATGCGATCATAGCTATAAACCTGATATGAACGTTTAAGTCTGATACCGAATGTATATTTGTATAGAATCTATGTTAAATCATGGACAATCAATTTGGACCTCACAAATAATATATATGAAAGCGTAGAGTATAAAAAAAATTAAATACAAATTATAGAAATAATTGTCATTTTTAATATTTATTGAATTTATTTATTATACATTTTATTAATTAATTTTATTTTGGCTTAAAGTTCATATATTTTGAAAGTCTGATATGTTGAGAATGTTATGATTTTATTTAAAAATTCAGTTTCCCATATGATATTAACATTCTTAACATATTACACTTTCAAAATATAAGATCTTTAAGCCAAAATAAAATTCATTAATAAAATTATAGAAATAGTTTGAAAAAACTAAAAGTAAACAAAAATTTTACCATAAAAAATAACTGCCTGGCCCACAAAATGCGAACGATATTTTCTTTTGAATAAATATATTTCAAACAAAAACAAAATGTTTAAATATCGTCTGTATTTTGCTGGCCAGGCAGTAAGATTATGATAAAAATTGTCTATATATAGAGAAGTTATAGAATATTTTTTTATATGTACACTTCACACGTCATTCCGTTTGTAATTTCTATAATATTCATTTGCGACCCTACAAAGTATATATATTCTCGATGAAAATTGTTTCGAAAGAATAACACATGGCACGGTGTAATATCATTAATGGTCAACCATCTGTTGATGACTGACCAAAACAAGGTAAAACAAATGATATAAAAAGAATAAGTTGTACTAAAAATACAACCAGTGTTCCCAGTTTTCTTTTAGACCTCATCCCCAATTCCCAATTTGTTATCCCCAAAAATCCCCAAAACAGCTAATTTCTTATCCTCAAAATCCCTCAGAGTCCTAAAAATAAAAACATTTTTTTTAAGAAAAAAATGTGTAAAAATTTAATTAATGGCTATCTTTTGTCCCTAAAAATCCCCAAAAATCCCCAAAGTTCCTTAAAAAGCAAAAATATGTATACATACATATATTTATTTTAATAAATAAACTTTTAAAACTAACTTTATTTGTACTTTGAGTTATAAATATGTACGTAATACAGAAAAACATTTAAAACATACAAGAATAAAACAATTATGTATGAATTTATAACAAAATATTTTCCCCAAAAATCCCCAGCGAAAAAAGCGTTTTTCCGCATGAAAATCCCTTGGGGATTTTCCCAAAATTTTAATCCCCTCTTTGAGGGCAAATACCCAATACTGAGAACACTGAATACAACAACTGCTTAATTGCTATTAGTTCGATGGTTAGAGCAGGACAAATACATGTGACAATACTGAAGAAGATAAACAGAAAAAACCTTTAAATGGTTGTATTAAATTTCGTTCTCACTCACCTAGCGATAGAATATATGAGTATCGGCGACTATCATTGTCCATATTCTATTTCCTAATAACTTTGGGTTAAATATATGATATTTACATCCAACACTAAAATACCGAACAAAGAGTGCTGATGATGAAACCGTAGCTGGTTTCGAAAATGCATTCCACTCGGCTAATGTCGGGAAACTAACTTTTTCAGTATATTCTTTAATTATTATAAACAAAAATTAATTTCTTCATAATGAAGAAATTTAAAAATGAACTTGAGCCAGAATGGAAATTTCGTTTAATAAATAAGTTCCCCAAAGTTCGACTAAAGATTGAAAATTGTTACGAAATTCTCGATCCTTATATTATAAATGGGGAAAGTCGATTAAGCCATGTCCGTCTATCCGTAAGTTAGTTTAAATTTTCGTTGCTTCCATAGGTCACTCAAAATTTTACGTGGTATCAAACTTTTAGAAATATTTCCGAAAAATCGGTATTAAAACCTGGCATAATTTATTTATAACTGGCTGAGATATAAGCAAAAAAAGACGAAAAATACAATAAAATAATTATTTTGCAGCTTTGTGATAATATACAAAAATGTTTGAAAGAAAATTAGACTATTTGGCCCAAAATCTGCAAATATATAGGCAAAAGACCTATATGGCTAAAAATGTATATCATTAAAAAAATTAGTTTTCTTTTACCTTTTAGACATGTACATATGTATGTATAGGTACATATGTACATACACTTCTTATTACATACCTACACATGGTTAAGGGTATATACGATTTAGCACAGCCAAATATAGCGCTCTTACTTGTTTTATATAAAAATCTTAATTTAAGTTTTTCCTAAAAAGAAAACAAAAACATTTTTTTCACTAAAATTTATTTTTAAATTTGGTTTTTACAAAAAAAAAAATATGAAAATGACAGAAAATATTAAACATTTTCTAAAATAAAAAACCTTAATAAAGGTTTTATTTCAAGAGAGTTATTAAACACTTGGCAACGTGTTAACAATATCTTTACAGTTAGGCAAATAGTAAAAGCAAGATCCTTATATATGTATGTATACATTGCTCTGGCTTATGTTATTGGTAAACATTAAAAGTGGTTATATGCTATTGTCTTCTAAAAAACTAATTTATTCCAAAATTTACACCACAAACGGCTTCTGTTTAGAGAATTCTGTCTTGTGTTTTTACATCTAGTTTTAGAAGAAAGTCGAAATTAATTTAACCGTAAGCGGCATGTTCTTCATGTCCACCAACCAGGTTTTTCTTCAAAGAACGCGTATGAGTTTTTATATTTTATCTAATCTAAGGCATTCGTATAAGTAATGTGACAAAAGAGGTACAAAAAGGCTTCAAACAGAAACTCTAACATTAAAATATAATTTCGGCCATAAAAGAGAGAACCCAACGACAGTTTAGGTGACGAAATGGCAGGTGAAACATGCACATCAAGAAAAGTAAACCAACCACTACATCTATTAAAAAGATATTAATGATAAAAATCTACTAAATCTACTAAAAAGGATAATTGATTGATGATCTAATAAAAATTTAAATTCAATTCTGTTTTTAGTTTAAATTTCTTTTTACATGAGATGCTTGCTTTAGATAGCACGTGCTACTCTAAAATGTTTATAACGTCGAATTTTACTTTTGATTTAAGAAAAAAATGGTTTTAATTACATATTTCCTGCATTGGCATAACCCATTAAACGCCTACTCTTATTGATCGCCAAATTTAAACAAAAGTTCAATAATATTCAACTCTTATTTAAGAATAAATTTTACTTTTCCCCACTAGAATTTCTGTTGAAAATTAAACAACAATACTCTTTATGTTATTGGTTTTCTTGTAAATCTTTTTAATCTTTAATTTACTTTTACTTTATAAAAGGAAATGCAATTTTACTTAAAGGTTTCTTTGTATGCATCGAAAATCATCTGTCCCTTTATGTATTGTCTTACGGGTGTAACACCCACAATATACTCCTTCTTGTTTACACATATAGACACGTACATACATAAATATAAACACATAACTATAAAAGGAATAAAATATAGTATTTTCATTAATTTGTTCGACCGTAATTGATTTAGAGCTACTTTAGCAGCAAAAGATAAATTTAAACAATTTAAGCACCAAAATGTTTAAAGGAAAATCTAATGCATATTTTACTAACAAAATATTTCCGATCGCAAAATTAAGGGCTCATCAAACATATAAAAACGTTACTAAAAACTTATTTAAAAAATAAAGGCTTCTGTAGCAAATATTTGTGAAAAAACAACTTAAAAAACTGTAAAGAAAAAACAACTTTTTGGTATAAGAGATTATTAAATTTTTTAAACAAATAGTCCATATATTTACTAACAATTATTAAAAAAATACACAATGAAATAATAACTAAAAAACAACGTCGAATACTGCAGCTAATTTCAGGTTAAACCACGAACGAAATGCAACATTAACTGTCTGGCCCACAAAATATCGTTTGCATTTTGTAAGCCAGGCAGTAAATTGGCAATTACAAGAAAGTTTAACTTCTTTCCCTCTTTTATGAATTGCTACTTTGCAAAGAAAAGTTTTTATATATAAATGCGCTTCTATTCAAATAAATTTAAATCATTAAAAAAAAATTTGTAAACTTATGCTATTCACCTACAGTTATTACTTTACTTTTTCTTTCCATTAATAAATAATCCATTATTGAGCCATCAAAAATAATTTTCACACCCCATTAGGTTGTAATTGGGCAATAATTAGTTGTATCATCCAAATAATTAACAGCAACCCTTCTGCTTTACACGGTTCTCTACATCGTTATCATTATTATTACTCTTTAGTCAATTAGCGGTTGCTATAACAAACAAAAAAACAAAACAAAAAACTTAGGCACAACCCTTTTTGTGAAGGATGTTTCTATTACATTTAATACTTCCTGCCAAGTTAATTTCAATAAATTTACAA
>NDXZ01038358.1:0-23108 GCA_003055125.1 Paykullia maculata | reverse complement strand
AAAAAAAAAAAAAAAAAATGTGGATTTACAATGTTTAGAAAAGTCTGCTAAAAATAAATAATAATTAAAAAGTTGTTTAAAAAATTTCATATAAAAAGAATTTTCCTAAAATATTTACCAATTTAGAGACATTTTTTGCACAAATTTTAGCAGCAATTTTTTTCATATGTTTAAACAAAAAAAATGTCACTTACCAAAGAATTATTTTTTTAATAGTTATAGCGTGAAAACCCGCTAAAAATGTCAATTAAATTATTAAATTATCTTGGTAGCCTCTACGTGGGAATCTATGGTAACGTCAATCGTCAAACGCTGGCTGACGGCTAAGGTGAGGGGCGACCTGTACCTCTAGGTTATCCTCAATGGCACGCTAAAATAGGTGCGTCTCAGAAAGTAGGTGACAAATGGAAGGGAAGAATAGTCACTGAAAGTCAGGTGTTTCAGGTTTTCTACACGGATCACCTGCGTTGGAGTAGAAACGAGAACTGGCAGCCCCAATACCAGTCAAATGGCTGTCTGGTAGGCCTAGCCAGCAGCTCTAGCACCAGACTAAGATGCGTTAGCCCAATCCGCTAATCATTCGAGGATAAAAGGATTAATGAAACCGTAATTATGGCCCTATTCTCCTTATAAGAACAACAAGGTTTATTATATATATTATTATTATTATTATTATTATATTATATATATATATATATATGTATATATTATTAAATATATATTACTGGCTGTACATATTTCAAGTTATTATAGCGAACCACTTAATATAAATACAGACGTTCGTTTGCAGCCGCACCAATTAGGTGAACAGACGCTGCGAAAAGTACATATTGAAAGGTGGTACTCACTCACCTTCTCGATGCTGCCAACAAGGAAAGCATTCGCTGGCTGTCCCGGACTGCTTATTTGTGCAAAAAACACTTATTGGCAGCTAACTTTTATATCTAACGGCCGTTCACTATCCGCAACCTGTGACCCATCCGGTTGCCTTCGCAACCTGTGACCCATCCGGTTGCCTTCAGCTCGGCACCGGAATAAATGGCTATGATAAGACAAAAAAATCTAAAACGTTTAGTTTAATTACAATAATACAATCATCTATGCACCATTAAAGATTAGTTTTATACATTAATTTTTAATATAAATGTAAATCGCAGTTTTAATTGTGTTATAATAATAAGAAAAAGAAACACAAAAGAAAATTTTATTTTTAACAATTTGCTCCCTTATATTTTCTAATAAAGATATTCAAAAGACTTTTCAACATACAGACAAATGAACTTCTTATTACTTAACTTTACGTTGTTTTAGGGTATATCAGTCTCAGCATAGCCGCATATAGCTCTTTTGCTTGTTGCAAAATTATTATTTTATTTTCAACAACACATTTGTTTTAATAAAAAGAGTATCTAAATTTAGCAAATTCCTTTTTTCGTACATATGCAAACATTTTACAGATCATTAGATATGCAAAAAATATTATAATTTTCCCAGGAGTATTAAGAAAAATAAAAAATAAAAATCATTTATAAATTTGAGAAACATTCTACTGCCAAGCACTTTAATAACTTCTTCATTGTGCGCACATGTGATTGTCGCTGATATATTTTGCACATTTTTATAAGCTTTCAACACTCATCTATGATCACTAAAGTGTACTCTGTTAATACCTTATTAATCCCTTGGGTATTTCGTTTTTTTTTTTGTTAACTTTAAATTTCTTAGTATGACAGTTGGACAATGGAAACGACAAGCAGAAATTATATAAATCTCACTTTACAGCGGGTGTTTTCTTTCATTACGCAGTTTTCAATTCCAACAACTTCAACTTTAATATATGCCTGCCACATCATCGTCTTGTTTTCAATCCTGTTAAAATCACAGCTTGAAACTAGATAAATACCATTTTGCAGTAATAAATTATTTATTTTTAAAGAATTTCACGTTTTCTCTCTGCCCAGTTTCTGTGTGTGTGAGTTTTAATGGATGGGCCTTTAACCCCGAGTGGTAAAATATATATGAATTTAAGTTGATATGTAGCCAATGAATTTGTTATTAACAATATAGTAAAAATGAATTAAAAAGATAAATTATATGTTTCTGCAACACACACAATACGTGTAGCCGCCTGGTAAGACATTATTCGTGCACGGTTGTATGTAAAATAGAGTGAGGAAAAAAAATCCCTTAATAGAAATTAAACGTTTGCTTTGAAATTAAAATAAGAAATAGCAATTTTTTTTTAAACTAAAGACAGCAGGAGTTCAGAAAACAATCATACCGCTTTATTTGGTATCAAATAAAATACTTATTCTTTTTCAGAATCTCTTTTTTTTAGTTTTAGTACAAGCAAACAAATATATTTTGTTTGATTTAACTGACATGGGCAACAGCGGGGAGGCATCACCTTGACAGTGATAGGTCTCTTTTGCTATGCATTTTTTCTTTAGCCCTTGTTGCTTTTCATTCCTTTTTTTTCCCAACTCATTTGACTCTGCCGACTGATTTAACAACCTTAATACCACAAATAACAGCAACAAGAGAATTAGAGTTTAACTTTGCTGACACGACAGGAAACCTTTTCAAGTTCTTGCCAGCTTATTTTCTTTTGTACGTCCATATTCAATGTGCTAGTAAATAAATATGCTGTGAAATGATTACTCCTCTTCTGCTCTTTCCACAGCTGGTTTGTCAGTTAAACTCCTTTAATGCGTTGTGGCCTTAAACGCCTTGATGCTTGTGTATGTTTGTGTCTACGTATTGGAGAGAAATTGTTAAAGAATTCTGTGAAATCTGCAAATTGCCATGTCATTATTTGTTAGCATCAACAACGTATATTTATCCCCTGAATACTCAATTGCCACCCATTGACATTAGACGCATTAGACATCTTTTGAATTTATTTGAAGGCGGTGTTTTCACTCAATGCGTATATTTATGTACATGGGTGTGACTGTGTGTTGGACTTTTATCAAAAGCTGGTAGTTATTATGTCTGCATTATGTTTGTTGGTTGGTAGTGTCAAAACTTCTAATTGGCAACATGAAATTATTTTGCGAAAAATTAATTTATAATGGAAAGGGGTAAGAATGGAGTTTTTATTCTGTTTAGAAATATGCGTGATTTCTTAAAGGTTAAGGTTATCGCGTCCTTTCACAGCAGGGGTAAAATTATCCTTCGATCGTTTGAAATATTTTAAATGTTATGTTTCTATTAAAAAAAAAAAGATGATCCATTATACTCCATGAAAAAAGTACAAATTAAGTATTTTATAATATTTTTAGAAAGCCAAAGTGAATATAAGTGCTCACAGCCTGGTTTAATATTAAGAGCCGTTTATGTGCATATTTATGTGAATATGGCTATTATACATGGTGTTTGTTAGTAGATTCTTTCCCAGTTTTTAAGTCTTGTGTCCTTATGCCTTACATATCTACTTCGTTAAAAAATCGGTAAACACTTCGGTACCTTCACTAAACGATTAGTGCCAGCATAATTGTTGCATTTCACTACATCCATTAGAATTGCAAGTTGGAGTCGAGTCTTAGTCTTATCTCAATTGCTTTAAATGATGCAAATACATTAAATAGTCTAATGGATAACAGCCCAGATTTGAAGATACTGCATGGATTTTTTTATTTCGAAACCATATTTTTTAAGTTTATATTTTTCACAATATATATACATGCGTCACTATCTATGGCATAGCAGTTCTGTAAAAATAGTTCTTTATCATAAATCTTTTGAATAAAAAAAAAAACAGAAAACAGTTAGTAACAATTGAAATCATTTCTTAAAAAGCAGAAAATATTTTAACGTTAATATATAAAAGAGATAAAGTAATATAAAGCTTTATGGCTTTTGAAAGAATGTCTATAAATTAGCAAGAATAACTGTAACTTGGTGTCTTAGCGTTTCAAAGAAGCTGAGTCATTTCTAGTGCCTTGATAGTCTCGAGAAAAAGAGATTTCGAAAAAAAAAGATAATTTTAAGATAGTAATCTGTGAAAACGAAAAAATGAGAGATAATAAAATAAAAAAATATAAAGGAGGTTCAGAATTCACAATAATTGTTAGTTTAAATAGACCTTTAGTAATATCAAACTGGAATTGCAACTATAATTTTGACTTTCAATGGAATTGAACCGATATAAAATGGTTTATATTCTTATATACGCCCAGAAATGAAATGTAAGTACTTTTTTATGGGCTTCATAATAAGGCTTCTAAGAATGCACTAAAGTAAGTGAAAAAATATGTTTAAAAAGGGGTAAAATAACCTCGTGAATGTGTTTATATAAAAGTAACAACAAAATTTTTGTTTTTTTATTATACAGTCCAGTCGTTGCTTTTTTAAA
Organism: Paykullia maculata; assembly: GCA_003055125.1. Lineage (NCBI taxonomy): Eukaryota > Metazoa > Arthropoda > Insecta > Diptera > Rhinophoridae > Paykullia > Paykullia maculata. The sequence continues at coordinate 18,751 of NDXZ01038358.1, read as the reverse complement.
TGGTACAAATAAACGTAATGTTTTAGAGCAGAAACTTGTCATACAAAAATTATGAAAAAAGTAAAAGTGTAAGCGAAGCTTCCCTGCTACCTACTTACAAACTCGGTTAACACTTTCCCTGCCACGTCAGTCAGCCACGTCCCTATAGTTTCACTAATTCTATGGTAATAAAATTAATTTTAGTTCTCTAAGTGCATTTTTATATACCTTGGAAAATCAGAAATTTTCAGCTACAGCTTCAAAATTTTTCTTAATTTCTCTATAATGACCGTCAGACTCTTTAATGTATTAAAATATGTTCTAAGGTATCTGAAAAGTTAACTTTTGAATAGCTCTTTGTCAGGTCGAAGTGTCTGACAAAAAAATTTTGTAGTTATTTTTGGTCAGACATTTTTGACCAACAAAGACCTATTCAAAAAAGACTTAAAAATTCCGTGGCAGTGAGAGTGTTAAGGATATAATAAAAAAGGTAATACATGCAATGATATTGATTTTCAAATATATATTGAAAATTTTGCCTCCGTTGGATGCGTTTAAGCATTTCTAATGGGATAAATGGCATGCTAGTATAAATATTTGTACCATTCACCCCCTAATGACAATGAAAAAATAAATATGGCCATAATAAAGACAAACACAACATGAAAATAATGCTAAAATTAAAGTGGATAAGTTTAGGGAACTAAAAAAATTAACGGTAATTTATTATATGTAAAAAAGAGTGAAACACTTTTTATACTGATCACATTGATCAATCTATTTTAATGTATGTATATATGTATGTACATATATACGTAGTTTAACAAAGTTATTTGTTTTTTTAAAATGAATTAATAGATTTTTTTACATACTTACATATTTATTTCTTGAAAATTTAAATTTTTAGGACGTTGTTTCAACCCTTTTTAATCTGTAAACGTTCAATATATCAAAAAGTACCAGGCATCTGTCCATTTTTTTGTGGATATGCTTTATTTTTGCTATACGTCCAGATCTTTAAAGGATATACAAAATAGCCTTTCAACCCTTTTTGCCACTAACATTAAAATATATGTATTTATAACTTGCAAGAGAAACCTTGTACTCTTTCTAGATATAGGGGTTCGGATTGGTGGATAATTAATAAATCAGTCAATAAGTCAATTACGTTACCATTTTTTTATACATACATAAGTATGTACATACATACGTATACAAGTACATAAACATTAAGTAACCGAAAGTGAATTTTCTTCATATTATTTATATTTATAAGAAATTTTTCTCTGCTTCTTTTTTTCATTGCTCTTTAGCTTATCCGGGATGATAAGGGTAGACAGCGGTCAGACATTTGTTATTGTATGTTTTTTTCTTTTGCCGTCGTTTGTTAATTTTTTTTTAAAGAAGGTAAAGCAACTTGTACTTCTTAGGATGTTTTTAGAGCGTAAATTTATATGTCAGGAAAAATGTTTCTTTTCATATTTGACATAATATTTGTTTAATTGTTTTCAGGTCTTAAACAGATTTTGACAATAAGCTTTGCTGACATTATCTAGACACATTTAGGACATTTGTATTTGTTTTCTTTTAATTAGTTGTTTTCAAAAAAGTTCAAGCCAATTAAAGTTAAAAAATAAAATTATAACTTTATATGATGTTTTAGTTTTCACTTTAAATAAAAATTTAACTAGCAGAACAAGGTTTCGATCCTCGGACCTCTGGGTTATGGGCCCAGCACGCTTCCACTGCGCCACTCTGCTTCATGCCAAGTTGTTGACAAACTATTCTCATGTCGTTCTCGTGGTTTTTTGTATTCACTTCAGTTGTAGTTTTTATTCTTAACTGTTTAACTTTCTATAAAATGTGCTTGCAGTCGTTTATTTTAGCAGATTTATTACCAAAAAAATTTACAACAAATTTTTACAAACATTAACAATTTAAATAAACAGTTACTTCTTCAAATAGTCTGCAATTTTGGAGTTTAATAATGCGATTCCCATCTGCCGCATAATTTTACAGCATAATTGTATTGACTTAGTTAATAAAAAGTTCTTTAATCTTATACACATTATTAGTTTGCTTATTTGTCCAGTACCTTATTGCTAATTTAGCCAAAGAAAACATTTCTTCTTCTTCGTGTTGTTCAAATATAATCAAAAATAATTTAGCAACAAGGTTGGTCTAACGACATAAATTTAGTTTTTTCTTTAAATCAATGTTAATTATAATTAGCATAATCATTTTTAAAATCTAAAATCATTGAAATTATCATGATTGATGGGTACCAATTTGTATTTGACTTTAGCAGTCATTTAAAATAACCCTTAAAAAAGCCCAAATGCACCTAATTGAAATTGAAAAACCTGAAAGGTTTAAACTTTGGCAATTTTATTATAAAACGGATATTAAACTGTCAAAAAAAGAAAAAACTTTGATTAACACACAAGCAAACTGCGCATATCGCATGACCAGACTTTGTTATTAATGTTCTTAGGCAGCGGACCATAATTAATACATTGACCGTTAATAATTATTCTGACAGCACCAAAAGAACACACAACAAATGAAAATAATTTATTTTCCAAAAAAGATATCACCCCAAATCATTCGCAGTAACATGATTAAATGAAGAGGGGTATTTAAAGCGAATGAAAAGTACCCTAAAATGTTTTTGATATTTTAATGCTCTCCGAACAACCCAAGCAACACAGTCTAAATTTAACGCATCTTAAATGGTCGCAAAAACTGAAATAACTTCCATAAATTTCATTTTTCTATTGAAAAAATAGTTTTCTCAATTGTAAAAATTATTAGATAAATTATATAAACTAAAATTTTAATAAAAAAGTTTCAAGCTCGAAAATGTTACAAACCCTTAGACTATTCGAACTTTCACACTTTGCACAGCGTAAAAGGCATGGAAGTGGAGAGAGTTTGGACTATGCAAATCAAAAAACATTAATAACACGCACTTGGATTTTGTTTTTTTTTTATTTTCTTTTTTTTTACCGATAATTTTTCATATGTGTCGTACAACTATTCATACATTTATGAATGTGACAAACTTTTATGAGGCGGTATTTGCATTTGCCTGTGGTCCAGCGGATAAACGAAACAAAATATGTGATGACAGTTTAAATTGAAAACGACAGACGCTATACACTACACACACACACGCACAGTACAACAATCATTAAGAGCCATAAACTTAACGATAAACGAAAAAAAGTAAAATATTGGGAAAATAATTTTGGATTTTTCGACATTCGCAATATTGTGGACAACTTGATTTTTATTTTTGGTTTTTTTTTTAATTTTTAAGCGAATCATCATCAAAAACATCATCATACAACATAAAAGGCAAACGAACCGCTACCGTGGCGTATAAATATACCAGCAACTAAGCAGCGGAAGAAGTGAAAGGGGAAGGCTCAAAGATTTAGACAACCAATGCAATGGCTGGGCCACAAAGACAAAAAGACATTAATAACAAATGACAACTGAATAATTTTAAAAATTGCGTATGTCATATATCAAGCGTTAAATATCAACAATCAACAATTTTAATAGCAAACAACAAATGTCAAATAAAAAAATATCGGAAATATGTATGAAAACATTTGTAAGTTCGCTATAATCGGCTATGATGAATTTTTTATGCCCATTAGCTTCAATGGAAGATGGGGACTTTTCGTTGTAATATTCCACCTTTTTATTCAATTTAATAATAGAGGTAAAGTCCAATTTTAAATAACTCCAAATAATTTATGTTTTAGGACAATTTTAGATTTTGATTTTTGTAGTCGGAGGTTTTTACAAAATTTTCGGAACTATGAAATTTTACTATCTAATGTTTCTGGGATTTGTCATTTCGCATTGGTTAGTTTACCTAACGGACATATGGAAACATCCTATCATGCATAAGCTTTTATTGTTGAGCAAAGTTTCCTCATTTTTTTTATTTAATATTTCTGAAATGTAGAAAATAATTTAGCATAATTTGATCTTCCTAGGACTTTTTGTTTGAGCTCTTGGTGTTTTTAACTCAAGAACAGAACAATTTCATTTCTAAATGGTTTAAGAATTAAGAAAATTTAAAAAAGTAAGGTTTTGAACGAATTATTTTTTAATGTTGCAAACGAAATGAGAAAATTAATACATAAAAAGAAAAACATTACAACAACAACTCTTAAAACATTTTTTAGTTTTTAGAAATTTTACGCATGTTTAAAATTAACACATTTGCCCAAAAGCAAACAGAACAGAACCGCAAATAAAAATGTATGAACGTAATTTGTCTCAGTGTATGTATGAGTATGTATGTATATATTTGTATATTTGTGTGAATTTGAAACAATCAAAGGAAAGCGATGGCTTTGCAATGTGATGTTGATATTAAAGGCACTGATGTGCGAGATATTTATCTTTATAAATATGTAGTGACAGCAGACCAAAACGGCAGCATCTATGGCATTAAGTAACAATTGTAAAAATTTATAACACAATGGAACCACTACTGGTCAATTTCAGGGAAACTTTAAAAAAACCGGGGATTTAAGTACAGTGAATATTTTATAAGACGGCTACCAGTACGTCTGGTTTCGTTTTTGGAAAATGCTGCAATTTTATTTTTTTCGGCTAAATTAGTAGTGGCTCTTCCAAGATTTCCTAGAGGTTTAACAGAGCATTGAATGGTACACTGCAAGAACATCTATTGGGGTGGAACCTAAAGGAATCCAGTCTGGAAAATAAAAAGCTTAGGGTTCTTACTTTGTTATAAAACATATTGCTTTATTTGTTTAACTACACCATTTTTCAATTAAATTGGGAAAACTCCATATGACGCGTGGTGAAATAAAACGACTCATTCCGCGTCAAAACTTATTTCACGAAAAACGTATAATTCGGGTTACATTATCCAACTTTAACTTGTTTTGTCGTAGCAAAAATGTTTGGTTTCGTGCTGGACTCCGCACAGTACAGCCAATACCTATATCCCGCAGCAAAAGCATACACTTGATTGGCACGATTGGTACAACTGGTGTTATTCAAATGGACAGTTGTAGAGGTTCGTTCAGAGCTGACAGCGCAAATGGTTGGATTAAACGAGTTCTTGTTAGGTGGGAAGAGTTAGGGAATGAGTTATCGGAACTTGTAGTTGTTTGTGACGATGCTCCCTGCCACAGTCGCCTACAACTTATTTTCGAAAACACTCCAGCCACGCTTTTACGATTAAGCTCCTACTCACCAATGCTTAACCCAATTGAAAGTATTTGGTCAAAAATCGAAAGTAATGTTAAGGCAAAGATGAATGTACCGAAAGGTATTTCTCAATTTCTTTTGGAAATTTCTCAATTTCAAAAAAAAATTTCTTTATTTCATTTGGAATTTTCTCAATTTCATTTGGAATTTTCCCAATTTCAATTTGAAATTCTCATTTTCATTTGGAATTTTCTCAATTACAATTTGAAATTTTCACTTTCATTTGGAATGTTCTCAATTTCAAATGGAAATTCTCAATTTCATTTGGAATTTTTTATATCAGATATTTCTTGGTGGGTACCAACACTTAAAACGGAGGGAGATAAAGCGCGTAGACTAAACTCTACAATCATCATTCAGTTGGAAGCCTGTTTAGTTCCACCAACAATGCACATCATATACATAAAAATTCTTTTGACTATAAAATATAAGCCATTTGTAGGGATTGCGCTACACAAAATTATGTAGAAAGATCTTGTCAAACAAGTTAAGGATTATCTCAGGTATATTACAATGTCTTGATCTTGTTCTGCTTCTGATTTTAGCTGATCTTCTATGTTAACTATCGTATATAATCTATTAGAGAAACATATGTTTCTGTTTGTTTTCCCTTGTAAACCAGGATCTGGTAAAACCCTATGAATGGTGTTGGGCAAATGTTTGCCTAAGTAAAATCAAAATTGTTTAATCTTCACAAACTCCAAATTTTGACTCATTTATCCTAGCGGCTTAAAACCCCATTGTGCACACTTTTTTGAAATATAAAAAACACAAATCATCGAAAAAGTGACCAAAACATTAGGGCGGTAAAGAAAAATGAAATAACGTAAGAGTATAAGACTATGATGAAACTGAGAATGAATGCTTAATGTGGCTGCTGTGTTGGTTCTTTTATATCAAGATAGTCTTGTTCATGATGATGGTAATGCTGATATTGTTGCTGCCGCTGCTGATGAAGATGAAAAATCTACAACACACTGAGTGAGGATGCAACAACGCATAAATTAAATTTAATGTGACATTTTAACAAAATGCTCATTTCTCACATTTCATTTATTGTATGAATGAGTGAATGAATGTGTTAAAAAGAACAAGAACTAAATGTTGCCAATGTAGTTTCAGTTGCTGTTGTTGTTTTCGCTATTGGAGTAAACTGAGTTCAAACATACACATGAGGCAGGAATATCTGTATAATGTGTATATGAATGGATGAATAAATATATGAATGTAGATTTATATTTATAGGAATATAAAAGAGAACGAAAAAATAAAAAATATTTATGCATCACTGATAAAATGAAATGAATGTCGAAAAATAAAAATCCATAAGAAATATTTTGCCTTAAATTAGCCTCAATTAAATGTTAATGCATTTTGACATTTTTCCCTGTTAAGATATACATTTTTCATTCGTTTCATTTGTATTCGTATTTATACATTGACAAAATACATTTATACATATATATATATATGTATGTATGAGCACATTACATTATCGTATAAATTTACATACATATGTATGAATATGTATCTGATATATGGCATAAGCATTTGTCTGTAAGTTACATTCATTGACTTTGAAAATTATTCCAGCTTTTAAAACGGATGATGTTGTTCGATGATGTTGACAAGTCAACAACACAGTTTCACATTTCTCATTATTTATGCTGAACTTTTTTACGTTACTGTGACGTCGATGTCATTGTCATCCTCAACGGTTATGTTGTTGTAGCCAGCTAGCTGTCTTCTTTGTCATCATCAATATTATTATATTATATTTGTCATGTACGTTTTTGGTTGATGCAAAACAGATTGTCATATTGTCAGCATAGTTTTTGAGTTTAGACATGAATTACTTGTATTTGTTTGTTCGTTTGTTTATTCACTCGATTTATTGGTGATTAGTCATCATCATAGTGAGAATGTAAATTAAGGTAATCAATTGTGGTTAATTAAGATGGACAGTTGTTCATGTTTGAGTTGCAACAATGTCATGATAATAAGGACGGGAACCAGATAAAAATGTTTTCGGCTTCTATTGATAGACAGATTTAACTGGTTTAGTTTAGAATTGCTTTTAAGCGACTAAAGTACATGTTTGATAAAGATTTTATTTTACATTTGGATTTATTTAGTAGATTATTGGATTTAGTTATTATTAGGTTAAAAACATATCGCAAGGAAATGTTATAAAAACCCTAATGTTATATTAAAATGTTCACCACTTTCTAAAGTCTTACAACGTTTATTCAATTTTTTTAATATTAATAAAACTTGGCAGAATAAATCTCACATTATAGAAAACTTTAGAATGAACTAGAGCCAAAATTAAAAAAACTAAAATAATTGTCTTAAAACTTTTGAAATTTAAAAAAGTATTGAATTTTTTAATTTACAAAAGAAAAATTATTAAAATTTCGCTACACTTATGTATATACATATGTATGTAAGTATTTTTTATTCTATATTTTTTTATGTAAACAATTTTCTATAAATTTTTTAAAAATTTTCTAGTTAATACTGGAAGTTGCTCGAAATAAACATTCACAATACAACGAATGCTTCGGTTTGTGTTTGATAGGATTTTGGATTTAAAAAGTATAAACTGACACATCGATATATCAGATTATTTTACATGTTAAATTTTAAAGTCTTACCCACTATTCATTAACAACTTTTTTAATTTTTCAAATAGTTATAAATCAAATTTTGCATAAAAATTTTATAAACCTTTTATAAACTGATGATTTTTTTATGAACATGAGGGTTAGTTAATAGGGGATACTTAAAAACATATTGCAATGTGTAACTTATATTGTTATATTTTTTTGGTGCTGTGTATAAAAAATATACTTAATTAATAAATCATAATAAATTTTCATATACTTAATAAATTAATCATACGTTTGCTATCGACGATAAAGTCTTAACTTGATCTTTAGATAATGTAAATTTAAAATTTTAAAATTTAAGACATTATTACTATGATTCAAAATTTTATTCTTTATGTATTAAACAAATATTAATAGTCAAGGTATTATAAAAAAAACGGATTATTTTTCATATATGAACAACTTCCGAACTTAAAGGAATAAGAATCCTAAAAAAAACCTAAACATTTTACACATAAGGAATGTTATATTTTGGCACTTCATAGCGCTGCTCCACTTATCAAATTATATTTTAGATATTTCTTTGCAATGCCCAAGTTAATATGCATACTGAGAACCCACAAGAAAACCATTATCCGGATAAAAATGTCACAATTGACGAACAATTATTTCCATTTCGAGGACGTACCAGCTTTACACAATATATTCCCTCAAAGCCACCTAGGTACGGAATTAAATTATTTTGGTTATGTAAAACAGCCAATAGATATTCATTGAATGGAATTACCTATACAGGTAAACCACTTGGTGGTCAGCAGCAAGCAAATGTGGGAGAAAATGGTGTTTTAGCTCTCGTAAGTTTTTACAAAGAATTCTGAATAAATATATCAATTGATGATTTGTTTATGCTGGAGACTGCAGGTCCTTCGAAAATATCAAAACGGGATAAAAGTGGTTGGCTAACATAAAAAGGTCGTTGTTACCTTTGTGTAGCAATTGATTAAAAATTGGATCGCAAAATATGCGATGGCTGTAAAAGGCCAATGTGCAACACACACAACAAAATAATTGCTTCATACTGCACAAATGTCAATTTTCCAAGATTTACTTTATGAAATGATACCAGTACAAAGTTAGATAGTAAACTTTATTGATTCTTAATAAAAAAAAAACATTATTTAACCTTACCTTTACTTTTTCTTTAGAAAATGCTTTAAATTATATACGGGTACCCAGGAACTCTTATCAGGAGAATAAGGACTATTTGACTTTCGGTTGCTCTACACCCAAAAATGATAAAAATCCTTAGAAAACGATTACCTGAAGGATCTTGTGGAACCGCAACTTTGTAACTTTTGTTGTTTAAGAGATATTTGAATTTAAAGTTCGCTCAGGTATCGGGGTGCCCGTGTCTCTTTAGATATTATAAAGAAAAAAAATTATGTAAATTCTTATTCCGGCCTAAAATTGAAAGCAACTAGAAAAATATTTTCCTAACTTTTTGTAAAAGATAAGGTCTAATTATCTTTAATCGCAAATCTTGAATCAAAAAACAGAAACCCGTATTATATAAACAATTATTCTATACAAATATTATGTAAAAGAAGTTTTACGCAAGTTTACTGGGGCTGCTGTGGCTGCGTAAAATGCATACATACATATGTATAGTGTGAGCAACTTCATATTGCTCATGCTCTGCTACTACTTAAAGAGAGCAAATCAAGTCACTTAATATTAAGTTACAATAAGCAAAATTATATACAAATAATATAAGAACAGTTGTGCAAAAAAAATATTTTACATGGTTGTTTTTACGAAAAAAAATATTAAAAAAAAATATGGCTAAGGTGACAAAGCTATCAAATAAAATTGCAATAAAGAAACAAATCCTGAGCAAGCGATTTAAAAAAATATTTTTAATGTGAATTATAATTGTATTTTTGCCCAAAGCTGTTCTATATTAAATAATCTCAAGATTTTAAATTAAAACTTTCAGTCAAATAATCCACATACGTGGAACTAAAAATCAGACTAATTGTTAAGAAATTGAAATTAATAAAAAAAAATTTTATCATGTCATAGGAAAATAATGCAGATTTTGAAAGGCCGTTAATTTCGTCCGAAACGGGAATTCTAAACATCTTATTCTATATGATATCTCGACTGCTAACAACAGCATACAACTTTGCATCTTCCATTAAAAGGCTTTCTCTCTAAAATAGATTCATAATTATAACTGAATGGAATTAGCCCAGATAACGTTCTGGCAGCTTTAAGGAAATATTAAAAACACTAACTAAATTCGTGCTAATTTTTAAGAAAATAGTAAATTTTTTTAAAGTATTTCATTTAAATTTATTGCTTCTTTTTTGTTAGAGATTTAGTTACAGACCTGCTAATAAATCTGTTTTCTCCACCAGTTATCATGCAAATGCTAATAAGTATGAAAAAAGTATTTAAGTCTAGCAAGTGAAATGAAATACAAACACACAGGCTTATGCTACTAATTTCTAAGTTAAAACTAATCTTGTTGGGGGAAAAAGTATTTATATGTATGTACGAGTATATTTGTTTGTTTGAACTTTTAACAATTATGATTATTAATATATTATTCCATTATTTTTTTTTCTATTAAATAAGCACTATTATGATAATCAGCAAGACATTAAAAAGAGATTTATTAGCAGCCATAAAATATAATTAAAATGAGGTTGGGATCTGTTTCTTTTTGAATTCGTTACTACAAACAATATATATGTAGATACAAGTTTATTATGAATTATGGGATTTTTATGACTGAAATATATATTTTTTTTTTATATACAAAAATCTTGTTTTCATTCTTTGTGAATTTATTTAATTTACTATAAATTTTTCATAAATAAAATGTGTTGCTTCTCTACGTTTACGTCTATGTCTGTGTCTTTTTTCTAGTACATCTTCTCCATAATAAACATGCATACTTATTATTATTATTAAAAAAAAAGTCATAAAATAGAATTTATTATGACAGTTTTGTATTCATTCAAAAGAAAAATGTTCTTAAGATTTAAATAAATATACGTTTTTTGTTTTTGGTTTTGGGAAATTTTACAAAAATTATGAAATATTTGTATGTTGTGACATTGGTAGAGACAAATTTAAAATTCTTAACTTAATCTTTCATAACAAAAACAAAAAGGAGAAAAAAAATAGAAAGCAAATTTGGAATTTTTTTGAAATTTAGGTTTTTTACAGCATTTTTTTAAACGCTTAGAAAACGCTAGCCCTGAAATTTATTTGTAAATTTTTGAAAATATGTTGTAGCGTATTTGTAGATCAGATAAACAGATTTTAGCTGTAATTAAAAAGAAAAAATATTTGAGCCATTTAATCCGATAACTACCAAATTAATCCCCTTATTTGTTTACTTGTCTTATCTCGAACTCAATAAAAAACCCAAAATATTTGATTTTTAATTATACCATAAAATTTTTCAATCAAAAGTAGACAGCAACAACATATTTTTAAAAACAAATATTCTTAATCTCTAGGTCATTAAGTTTAACACAAAACATATAAATTAACAAATTAACTGCCAAAAAAAAATCTACATAATGTGTACAAAGATGTTTAAATAATAAAGCAGATCTTTAGACTTAATAAAAATTGAATATAAAAATTATAGCTTGAAGTGTTAAGATCACTTGTCTATAAAACAAAAGGCAACAAGTTCCAAAAAAAAAATATAGAGTCTAGACTATTTCATGCAAAACAAAGTCGACTGTTAGAGGTGGTACATTTTAAAGAACAATGTCAAGTTTTATGCTTTTTAGGGTCAAAGCCTAAGCAGAAATGTTTTTCTTTGTGGACCATTAGGCAAAAAGAAAATCTTGGAGTCGGTTCCTTTTCTAAAAAAAGTTAAGATAAAAACCAGTTTAACAAAACCTTTTACAATATTTGTTTATCCCATGACCCATAGTCCTGCAATGCATTAAAACAAATAAAATCTTTTACAAATATTTATTAGTTTGTTATGACTTGATGTCTCTGCCTCTTCTCACTTATCATCACACACTTTGTATTTGAGTACCCTAAAGTTGTTTTTTTTTTTTTAATTTTAAGAATATTTTTACATAATCACTTCGTTATTTCAACAATGTCAACAATGAGCTGCTGATAAGAGCAAAATGCCAGATTTAAATACATAAAATAACAAATGACTACCAGAATGTTAAAACTTTTGATTTTTATGCCGTTGTGTGCATGTGTGTGATAAGTTTTATTTTCGTGAATGTCAGCATAAAAAAACTCATTTAAAAAAATATAATCAGCCAAAAACAAAAGCTTGTAAGTAAGTGGTTTGTTTTTTTTATGATTTTTTGTACTAAATTTTAATTATGCATCTTAATTTGTGGCCATAAATTTGGTATTTATGAGGGAAAAATAACATTGATCCAGTGCACTAAATAAGTTGGTTGTGTGATTTAATAGCAAAGTTGATTGATAAAGAAACGCAGTTACCAACATAAAGATCATTAAAATTATTTAGGGGGTATTCGTTAAGAAAAAAAAAACTAAAAATAGAAATTCTTGAAGGCAATCTGTAACAACAATCTGTAACTTGTACTGTTTTAGAATTTTAAACGATAAATAACACGTGTCTTTAACACAAGTCAAATAAATCAACATAAAACACAACGTTACCTACTCGTAGATATGTATGTATACATTTGTTAAGCTTACATTAATGCCTTCTTATATTACCTGCCAGCTGTGTAGTGACATGTTGCTCTGCACAGTAGGGGATAATTAAAATAATTTTAATAACAAATCGTTCACTTGATCTATTGTCTAATATGAACAGTAAAGACAATGTGTTAAATCATTAACGAGGGAGTTTACTGACCTCCCTGTTTGATGAAGTCCTAAAATAAATAATAAAGTGTAAAGTTTGAAAATTTGCCGGAATATTTATTTTTTAAAACTGGCTAAACAGAGTCTGTGAACATGGTCCAGGCTTTAAAAAGGGGTAATTGTAATTTATATACCCTACACACATAGCTGAATAAGTATTATGCGTTTGTGCCGCTGTTTTTAACACCAAAAAGTTAAAGTCTACCATCTACCTTTAATTACACCAAACGAATTAAAATCACTTTCTAAGAAGATTTAAAAATGTCCATCCATTCGTCAATCTATCTGGCTGGCTGGCTGGCAGGCTGGCAGGCTGGCAGTTCATACAAACCTTGCGATCAAGGTTCATGTTGCATTTTCCAAGATAACTAGATAAAATTTGGCTTTGGTAAATTGTCTTGCTATACCAATGAAGTCTATGGAAAATGGTGATAATCAAATGCCCCCGAATATGATTTAATGACTATAAATATCTCAAATATTACTATATCCCCACTAAATCCCAGCAAAAAACGTTACATATCATATAAGTGAGAAATTAGTACTGGAGATATACATAAATTAGCTTCTTCTTTACTGAATAACTACTTATTATACCCTTCACACATGTGGTAAGGGTATATATAGGTTTGTCATTCCGTTTGTAATTTCTTCAATATTTATTTGCGACCTTATAAAGTATATATATTTAGGATCCTTATAGATAGGGAAGTCGATTTAGCCATATCCGTCTGTCCGTGTGTATGTTGAAATCAAGCTTACGTAGCTCTCATAAGCCATTCAGGGTTGTGTGCGGTACCAAACTTTTGGAAATGCTTTCGAAAAAATCGGTGTTGAAAACTGGCAAGATCTATCAATAACCGGCTGAGATATAATCAACACAAAACGACTGCCTCGTTTCTTAAGGTTTTTTTTTTACTCAAAAATTAATATATATGTGTGTAAGACATGTTTTTTGGGGAATTTTAAAGAAAAAAATCTTTTCGAGATGTAAGCAAAAAAAATTTTTTTTTTAAATGTTTTTTTTACACAAAAATGATTATATTTGTGGGTAAGACACGTCAATTGGGAAATTTCAAAATAAAAATCAACGAGATATAAACAAAAAAAAATTGTTTTTCCACAAATATTATTATATTTGTGTGTTTTGTAAAAAACTGAGTAATATACACACATAAATACACGTAGTGAAGGGTATATAAGATTCTTAACTTTAACTTTATGACCCACACTTACAAATGTACTTACCAAATACAAAATATAACTAATTACTAAAATGCAACTAAAAATTTAAATTATAAATGGTTAATTTTCTACTGTTGGGATCTTATAAAAGCCATGTCAAGTTTAACGTCATTAAAAAAATTAGTTACTTAAGCCATTGCCACTAAGTCATCACTGTCTGTTTAAGAAATATTATGATGAAAACAACTCCTAATTACTATGCAACGTATGAAATAATAACTACCTAGTACTCAAATTCTAAGGGCTTTTTTCTGGGATTTTATATATATTTATATATAGCCAACAACTGATATACCCAATTATATCGTGATCGATCCCTTATTTACCATAGCTTCCATATAAGTCCCACTCCCAGATATCACAATTAAATAAATCTTTTTTTAATATAAATTAACCTAAAAAGCTATGTGACGATTGTTCCATTGGTTCCATTATGATGTTTTAATATTTTAAATTTATCCTCATCCTAAGGTCTTCCGTAATAAGAACATTTTTTTATTTGAATACCATTAAGCTTTAAATCAGTCCTATTGATCATGTAGACACAGACCAAATTAAATGACAGATAATCTGCAGTGCAGTCATGTTAAATTTCTGCTAAAACTTTTACTGGCATTAGTTATGATGTTGGTATACGTGATATTTAGAAAAAAGAAATGTCTTTTAGTTTATCATAATCTTCAACTAGACATTTTAATAACTTTTGGAATTTCTTTAGAAGAGATAATGTCATAATTTCAACTTAATTTTGACATTTTTAACCTTGTTTTGATATGAAATGAAACACGTTCCATTCTGTGCGACACTCAACTATTTTTAGAATGTTGACAAGCACTAAGTTTATCATAAACACGAGATTGTTCCATGATTTTATATATTCGCCAGACATTTTATACACACGTGTTAACTAAAGCTACTTATATAAAGTAAATATAAAAATAATTATTTAAAGTACTAAACATTAAAAGTAGTTTATGTTTTTATATTTATTATAAGAAAAAGATAACGTTTCACTTGTATGAGATATAGTTAATGACAGATATAAAAATTTTTGGCAAATGAAGGATATGTAAATATTAGCTTAAATTTAGTTTTTTTAATGTTCACGTGAAGAAAAGAACTCTTCAAAGAGATAAAAATGAAATAAATTTTAAGTTGTGGCTGTTTAAGAAATAAAATGTGAAACGAAAAGTGGCAAGATGGCACGTATGCAGTCTGAAATTTTGTCGTAAAATCTGCTGGCAGTATTTGTTGTTTGCAGAATTAATTTCGTAAATTTCTGGTACTTATAACAATAGGTACCGGTACCAATAAAATACTGGGCTAGATATAAGAAGTACACACAAAAAAAAACATGGTTGAGTATGGTTACGGTAATATGATCACAGACAACTTTAAAATTCTATGATTACTGAAATCATTATATGATTGCCACAATCATAATATGGTTGTAGTCATTTTTTACGTCAATACCATGATCATATTATGGTTGAGAAAATTATTATATGGTTGTGAAAATCATTATATGATTGTATATAAACCATAAACTTGGTTACGGATAATCATATATATGATGCCTTTAGAATATGATAACCATAATCAAAGAGTATCATTTAATTTTTTATGGATTTTGAAATAAAATATAAACCAATGTGTGATATACTTACGAACTAAGTATTATTTAGAATAACTTATAACATTCATAATCAAATTAAATGCATATTATACAAAATCTCCAAAAATCACTGCCATAATTAGACTGATGTTTAAACTATGGTCATGTCTCAAAGGCGAAGAAAAAAGAATCATTCATTTCATTGTACTTTACTTTTTTAAAAAAGTATTTAATTGTATTTATCCACAAATATTTAACACATTTAAAATTTAAACAGTTGTGCTGTCACAACTGTCTTAAATAATAATTCGTCAAAACAATCAATGACCCAGTCCGAGGCAGCGGTTCACTTCAAAACAAAATTCAAAAGCTCCTTACAAATAAATAATAAATGTATAGAGCCACAAACAAAAATATAAGAAAATAAATGATGTAAATGAAAACGGATACAAATTATACGCAGCATGGCTTTAATATGGCTTAAATATGAACAAATTGCCCAACAAAATCCTCTTGGTACTCTCTACACTATAATGTTTCTTAAAGTTTAAGTGAATATATGTTCACATATACATATGTACATAAATATGAAAGTATGTATGTTTGAAAGATAGATAAATGAATCTCATTCGAATAGATTTTTGATATATTTGGTACAGAACAAGAGTTATGATATGTGCCATGGAATGAAATGTGGTGGCAGCTTATTACTTTTGAATATTTCGGGCGGAACTTTTGAATCAAATATCACTTAAAAAGTTAGGTAATGGCTTAGATGGTTTAAAGTACTTAAGTTGTATGAAAGATGAATGGATGGTTGGTTAGCGGGTTTGTTGGTAAAAGCCAACCATTCAAACAGTCAAAAAGTGAAAAAATAAATAAAAGACATACAGATGAACGGACAGTTGTACAAAAAAGCTTGACTGCATGATAGCCCGAAATAATAATAAAAAAATTATTACATAAAGAATGAAGAGAAGGAAGATCCCTTAACGAATGGAGCTTTTATTGTTAATTTGTTGCTGCTTTTTATTTTGTAATTATGATTGATGACTACAATGAGTATCCGTTGGTTTCATCAAAGTACTGTATTTTAAGTACAGTGGGGTAAATTGTAGATTTTTTATTTTCCCAGACTTTTTCATTTCGCGGAAAATTCTAGAAATTTCCGCTCAATACCAAACGATACAAGAACTTATTTAATTTAGTTTATTTTAACAAATAACAACTCATACAACACAAATAACAGATATATTAAATTAGTTTATAAATGCGTTAAATATTAGTTAGCAAAATTATAAAATTTCGATTTTTTATATAATAATAACGTATACATATCCCAGCAAAGAATAATCGAGAATTTGTAAGCAGTTTATACTTTTTATTAACATACGAAAGCGCTTCACATTAAGCACAAATATATTGCCTTTACAAATTACATTAATGTAAGGCAGAAAATGCTAAAAATTTTTGATTTTTATACATTGCTTGCAGTAGTGCATACTAGAAAGCAAATAAATAATTTATGACGTGAAACGAACATAAAAACATGTCAGATCAAAACTTCGGATGATGCTGAATAAAGCACTTAAAAGAATATGCGCTGAAGTGGGAAATCGCAAACAAATTTCATGCCATACGTTTGTACGCAATAAGACCATAAAATTACCTTACAATCCTGCGCTGAAGCAGTATGTTTTGCTGGGACATTCTATATTAATGCAAAACCAAGAGCATTGATATAACCAAAAAAAAAACAAATTAAATTATTTAAACAAAATTATTACATTTGAAAACAGGATTTTAGTATAAAAGAAGCATTAACAGAATCGTTTGACAGCCCGTTTCTAATTTTATTTATGAAAAGTGCTGTCAAAATATATAGTCAAAAGTGCATTATTTAATCTCTGGGCACTTTTAGTTTTTTCGCGACTTCTTTCAAAAAATTGTAATTTCTTTTTTAAAGAAAATAATCTTTTTTTGAATCAAATCTGCGTTTTCCTATCTAATTACTGCATTCAAAACTTCTGTTAATGTTAGTTTTTCGCTTTCGCTATCACCTCTCACATAAAAAGTATTAAGTACATTTTCAAAATATAATCCAAAAATTATTTTATACAGCTGTTCTGCATATGAAATCATTAAATTTTTAAGGCAAGTGGGAACCTTTTCTTCGTTTGTTTTTACTATCTAAATTTAAATGTGTGTACATTTTTATTTCTCTTATTTCGCCAATTTTCAATTACAGAGAATCAGACATTGCACCTACATCTTTTATCTACACTAACTTATGTAATATCTCTTCGAAAAAGTTCTTTTACCGCCAATTGAATGAGCTTCACAACGTTGAACATGTTATTCAAAATGATAATATTGTCTTCAATTCACAGTTCAGCGCATTTTAAATAAACCAAGCATTTTTGTTGCAAATTCCCGCATGTCCCGGAATTTCTTTGCCGGAAAATGTGCGGATCTCGGAAATTTTATCAGGGAAATTCCGAATAAAAAACTCCAGTAAAAAAGAATTAAATGCGGGTAAAAATTAAAAACGCTCCATTGTGTCGACTGTCTACATCGTATTACTTGGAAACGAAATATAAACGAGAAAAAGTTGCTAAAAAATAATTGTGAAAATAATAATGTTGCAGCCAGTGCTGTCAACTATAAAAGAATCACAATGCACCTCACACAAAGAGTGAAAAGCTTTAATAATAAAGCAAAAAAAGTAGAAAACATAAAATGTTAAATTTTAAACGGTAAAAGGAAGAGAGAGATAGTTTTGTAAAGTAGGTAAAAGTGTGTAATTGCAGGATCGCCATGTAAAGGTGGGATGAAATGTGTAATGGTAGTAATGGCAGGATCGCCATGTAATAGGTGAACAAGTGAAGTGGACTGCGTTCCGTATAGCCCTTTATTTATTTTGAAACGGCTGTAGGGTTCCAGCTAAAACTTAGGCATTCAAAAGAACTGCCAGAATTAGTTTTCAAACGATGAAGATTAAAATAAAGGCAGAGGTTGCCAATTAGTTTCTCAAATAAGAGTCTAATTTATTATTTGAACCTAGCTATTCTAACTTATTCTAGTTAATCTAAATAATAAATTTGTCTTTGTTATACCCTTCACACACACACATGTGGTGAGG
>NDXZ01038357.1:0-18605 GCA_003055125.1 Paykullia maculata | reverse complement strand
TATACTAACATACATATGAATGTATGTCATGCAACTGCCTTCATTTTTAACATTTAAATATTTGACTTACATATATGTTTGAAATCTGCATAAAATTTGTCCGGCAACAAGTAAAATCTTAAATTTTGTAATGAAGTGTTATGTATGTCTAAAGTCTAAAATTTAAATATTTTTTTTATGTTGTGTTACATTTTCTATTATAACTACGGTGACCATATTTTTTTAATCAAAATACAGAACAAGGAAAAATAAAACTTTCTGGTACAAACAAACAAATACATATACATACATATTTACATAAAGTTTTACACGCACTAAATTTGTTTAAACATTTGTTTCCAGTTATTTAATAAAGAAAAAACATTTATTTGATATAAAAAAAATATATTATTTGATTGTATCTAGTTGATCTATTATCTTTAAATGATTTCCTTCATACTTACATATATTTTTAAAATTGGCAGCCCTGTTGATAAATACTTTTTAAACAAAACTATTGCATTTTTTATGCCCTTCACCAGATGTGACAAGGGTATATCTAAGTTTGTCATTCTGTTTGAAATTTTCTACTCGGCTAGTGTCGCCAAAAAAAAACTTACTTTTCTAAAATTATTATTCATTCATTATCAGAATAAAAAATAAAATTTCTAAAGCCTATAGTACACGACATGTAAAAAGCAACATGCGCGTGTGACTCTGACGTAATTTTGTCGTCATCATGAAGCGACATTTGCTACATGGCGTGCACTTTCATTTTCTAGCTTTAAATACACCCAGTTATATTTCGTGTACAATCAAAATTTTACCGCACGTAGCCCAACAACTCATTTTAAAAATGTTACCGATATGCTAAACATTTTCGTGACGTCAGAGACACATGCGCATGTTGCTTTTTTACATTTCGTGTACTATAGGCTTAAGAAATTTTCAATAAACTTGAGCCAGAATAAACCCAAAAATAACTGTCTTAAAACAAATAAAAGTTCGTAGTAAAAAAAAAAAATAAAAAAAATTCTAATTTTTTTTCGAGATACATATAACCAAAAAAATATTTTTTTTCACAAAAATTTTTATATTTACCCCCACATTTATAAACAATTTTTAAATTTATCAAAGGTTTATGAAACGAATTTTGTATGAAAATTCGTTCAATAAACCTTCAATAAACTCAAAAATTTATTATAAATATGGACATTAGTCTTTTAGGAAATTAAAAAAAATAAAGTTAACGAGATAAAAGCAAAAAAAAATATTTTTGTACCCTTCACCACAGGTGTAAACTTACCATGTCGTAGACGAAATATGGGGCTTCAATTATTAAAAAAAAGAACTTCAAAACATTTTAAATGCGTTTTAATTTAAAATAACAGAAATTTGATTAGTTTTTTATTAACTTTTTTTCCAACAATTCAATAAACCCACAATAAAAGACAAAAAANNNNAAAAAAAAAATAATAAAAAAGTTAACTAAAATTAAATAATAATTATAATAATAATAAATGCTCGCTCACCACCACCCTTCTTAACCTAACCTAACCTATGTATATGTATATCTCTTTTTATTTCATTATTTTAAATTTAAAAATATTAAATAAAATTAAATTAAAGCTTTGCCTTTTTATATTTAAACATATGCACATGCGTTAAACTTCTTATTCCTTACATATCGTCACCTGAAATCCAAAAGGCCGTAACAACAAAAAAATTCAAAGTAGACTAACCAAAATACATCTTTTCTTAAAATTTTACTTATATATGTTCAAAAATACCGATTTGTTAATAAAATTCAAAAGCCACCTAACAAGTAAATAGTAAGTTTATACGGTTTTTAGCTTCTCCTGTAAAAAATTAAAAAGTGTACTTACGGCCTTTTGGATTTAAGGTGACAATATGTAAAAATGGATATAAAGTCATCGTACAAGAATTGGACAATATTCAAAATTAAATGTTTCTTTCAAAACCCTTGTTTCCATCCCTGATTATTTTGATTACATGCCGTTTAACTGAAAGATTGTTCTGTAATGTTATATTATTAACGGTAATCGTTGCACAAAATCGAGCATGGAAAATTAAGATTTTAAAACGATACATTGCTTAAGTCTGTGTTGAACTCTTTATATAAAATTATTAATTTTAATTTTTTTTTTGTTAAAAATGCAAATTAAGATTATTTTCTTAAATTAACACTTGTTTACGTGATTTATGCGTAAACATTTTAATTGCTTCAACTTACGTCACATATAATTTTAATAAAACAATTTTTAAAAGGGGTTAGTATATGGGCGGTTAATGAATCGACAGACATCGCTATTCTTTTTGGCAATTTTACCCACACGGGTAAAACTCTAAACACCGACAATGACATATTAATATACTAGGCGTTGTTTTGTTTTGCTGAAATCTTGGCGTTATCATCCTTATCTGATCAAAGTCGAAAGTACCAAATCCGTTTAATGCGGGCAGTTCAAATCAAGCTGTAGCAGATATTTTTGAAGGCCAGCAAGGCCAAAAAAAGAACGACCCACAGCGTAGCATTTTTATATAAGGAGCAGTATCATGAAGTGATAAGATTTAGTACACTTGTTTAAATTAAATTTTTGCATATTTAAGTAAAGTTAATCTTCTACCAAAAAAGTGCGACTTTGAACCCGCATAATTAAAAAATTTTTTTTTTTTGAATTTGTTTTAATTATATTTTTTTTTTATAAAATATGGAACAAGTTTTTTTGAAATGTATCAGTTTCATTTTTATTTTTGGCCGCGCATGCTACGCTGTGCGACGTCGGAAGCTACCCTTTTATTTTAGCGTATCGCATTAAAGTTTATAAAAAGTGCGTTTTAAGCCATTGAAAAGCTATTGATACAAAAATATTTTTTAACTTGCAAACAAAACACCAATTTTCTTTTCTAAAATTTAGATTACAAAAAAAAAAAGTCAAACGTTTTTGAAAAAAATTAATGATTCTTTATTTCAAATTGTTAAAATAGTTGTTGACATAGGATAGTTTTTTTTTAATTTAAAACTAAAATTACATATAAAAAATTCTTTAAAAACCAATATTATTGGAAAATTATTATATATTCTGCGTATCAAAATTATTCAAAAATTATTCTATGTTTTAATATTTAAATTCTAATTGGATTTTTTTAACAGTTCAGTAAACCTATGGTTTAACTGCAGTGACACACGTAAAAAACTATAAATAAAGAATATCAAATTTGCAAATATATATGTATGTATGCGTGTGGGTGTACGTACGTACATACATATGTATTTGGTATGCTAAGACCCTTAATATAAATTGTTTAATTGTCTATTTGCTTTTTTTAATATCACTTTTGTTACACTCGTTATACATTGTAAGTTCTAGTTAAAACGTAACTATTGCATTGTAATATCTTTTAATCTCAGCTCTTTTATTTTATTTCATGACCTCGCAAGTTACCCTCAAACCCAACAGTTAATAATTCGACTGGCGTTAGCCAAGCACAATCTCTTATTAAGTTCTGACTATCATTGTTTTCGTAGAATATCTCATGCGTAGATGATTTAGAGACTTTAATGAAATTTGAATCGGCAGCAACGGCCAAGTTAGCTCTGGAAAATCAAAAATGTAATTGTTATATAAAAAAAAACAGGCCCTAAATATTAAATATTCATACCCATTTGGTAGAATTTTTCTTATAGGACGATCAAAGTATTTTATTTTATTTAACGATTCATTTGGTTTGCGTGTATCAATCGTTAAAACATTTCCAGACTCATCTCCTAAATAAACACAATTTTCCATAGGATCTAAAGCCCAGCAAACATTTTTAAAGCGCACATTATGCCCGCGGTATAATGCTTTATAATGTGATTATAAAAAGAAATAAACATTAGTAACATACATACATATTAGGTGTATTTTTAATTTATTTTACCTATTGCCGGTCTTGTTTTACGATCGTCCCATAACAGACATGATTTATCCAAGGAACTCGTTGCAAATATGGTATCATTAACAGGAGATGAAGCCAGGCTAGTTATGGAATCCGTGTGAGCATAACGATAACTTTGTTGTGAAAATAAATCAGCTTTCCCCATATCCCAGACCTATTAAAATTTTTTTATCGGGCATATAAGAGTTTTTTGATTTACGAACTATTTTTCACTTTCGAAATGCTTTATAAATTGATAATTTATTGAAATTTTTTAAGTTGCTTTATAGTTTATGTCCAGTATTCATAAACAATTTTTAAATTTATCAAAGTTTTATAAAACAAATTTTGTACGAAACTTTCATTCATGTATGTATGTATGTATGTAAAGATATAAAAAACTTATATTTAAATTAATCGGTATTAAAATTTTCAATACCTACAAAGTAAAAAATCTTGGGCCATTTTTTGGATGAAATTTCCGATTTCCATTTTCATTGCCCATACAAATCATCTTACCTTTAAAGCACCATCTTTACAACCAGTAACAGCTTTATATGCGTTAGTTTGAAAGCCCGTCAGACATGTTATCGGCTTCATATGCTCACATTTTTCACCAATCAAAAAAGGGCAGTAGGGATTTTTCGGACTACGTACTTCAGATTGAGTTGACCAAACTTGTAGTGTTCCCGAGTTTAATGCTAAAAGCAGCTAAATTAAATATTTTTATAAAAATCTATTTACATACTTAAGAACAAAAAGAAATAATATAATAACACAAAATACAACTTACCATATTTGGCTCCACAAATTCAATACAATTTATTATGGCTGGACATTCCAGTTTATAGCAGGCTTTAGACAAGTTTATTGAGGCTTTATCATTTTGCACATCTGATTTTTCAAAGGCCCACAAAGTGCCCAACCAATTACGACCACTTAATTTATTGGTGGCAATTGCTACGTTACCACTTTGTTCCGTTTCTTTTGTGCTTATACTGATGCATTCCCAGGCCTCATGCATTCGCACATTGTGATTCAGCGGACGCTTTGCATAATCGCGCGAATTTAAGTTTGGATAATTGGTGTTGTCGGCCAAATTTGTTTCTTCTGGCGGATTATAATCATCGGGAGTTTTATAAATTGAACCATAAATTAAAGGAATCATTTTATTTTTTTTACTTAAAAAATCTTAAAATTAATTATTAACTAATTATTTTTGTTGTCTTTTTAACACTTTTTTTAATTAAACGGAGAACAAGAAAAAAACCCCACAGCGTAGTAAAAATCTGTATCAAAGCGAATTTATAAATAATATGAATTCGCCATGAAACTGTAGGATTTTGCTTTTCTAAGAGATGCCAAGCTCCAATATATTTTTAATAAATGGAATATGTCTACACAACAATAAAATCTCGAAAGCTTTGAATCAAGGCATATTCAAACTTTGGCGAGTTGTTGTACATATTCCAGGGAGTGTTTATGGGTGGTAATTTTTAAAAAAAGTGGGCGGGGCTACGCCTATCTACATATACATAAAAATGAAATACGCCCATACAAAATAAATATTAATTTTTCAGCTACTTGCACTTGACCGATTTTTCCGAAACTTTGCACACATATTGAACCCTCATGATTATACAATTTCGTGATTTGAAAAGTGGGCAGTGCCACGCCCATAAAAAATAAGTTATCATTTTTAGCTACTTTCACTAGATCGATTTTTCTGAAACTTTGCACACATAAAAAAGTTATAACTTCGAGGTACTTGCACTGGACCGATTTTTTGGAACTTTGCACCCATATTAAACTGTCATACCTATATAATTTCGTGATTAGAAAAGTTTATAATTTTGAGGTAATTGCTTTGGACCGATTTTTCTGAAACTTTGCACACATCAAGGCGAATTTATTACAGGTGACCTTGACAGCCCAGCTGATTGAGAGGCTTATTGTCATCCTTTGTTTACGTTTTTGTTTATAAATTATTTGTATACAAACAAAAATAAAACAGTTTCCGTGATTTGTTGAATTTTAAACAAAATTTTGTTTATTTCTCAAAGTTTGTGAATATTACTGCTGCTGCTGTTGTGAAGGACTTTTATTATGTAGTTGCAGTTGATGAAAATGTTATTTTTTTGAATTTATTTTGTAAATTTTTATTACAGAATTTTTTCTTAAAACCACAATAAACTTTCCACTTAAACATATATAAAAGTATAAAAACAACACACACACAAAACCAATGTTTTTCTTTGTTTAAAATCATCACTTTTTTAAATTTTCTTAATTTTTTAATAAGCACTAGCATGTTTTTTAGTAATTTTATTTTTATTTGTTTACATTTTTTCATCGGCAAATTCAAACTTTTGACAAAAGCGCTCTATTAAAAAAGTTGCTTTGTTGTACTAATTCGCCGATGCATATACCTGATGAATTTGCCTTGGCACACATATTGAGCTGTCATGACTATACAGTTTCAGAATGCATTTTTATTCATTAAGGGTCGTAGCAAAGCGCGCCGGGCTTGGCTAGTTTTATATAAAATGTACGTAACAGAGAAGCAAGCCGATGGAAAAAAATCGGCGGCGGCTGAAGAAGCAAACATTTTCGGCGGCGGTGGCTTAACGGCTTTGCGCCGAAAAACATATAACTTAAAAAAAAATGGTTAAAGTGCAATTTTTAAAAATTTTTATATGAAAAATTAGTTTAATTTGAAATTTATGTATGTAACAAGAAACAAAAACGGCTTGAAATTCAGCCGCTGATCAGCCGAGTGTTTCGGCGGCGGCTTGGCTTGCTAAAAAAATTCAGCTAGTCGGCTAGCCGCCAGTCGCGCCGGTACGGCTTGCTTCTCTGGTACGTAATATGTGTTTGTACGTACATATGTATATATAGCTGTGTTAAACAAAATTAAGTTTTTTTTTCTCTTTTTCTCATGGGAAACTTTTAACAATTGTCAATGATGTAAACATTTTTTAATTTTTTCAGTTAAGTTTGTGATACAAATCCCTTAGTAATTCTAAAACATTCAAAAATAAAATACTTTGGAGATCTGTGCTAGGAGTTATGGGAACTCATATACATACATATATAATTAAGTTGAACACAGTTTAGGAAATGTAAAAGGAAAAATAAGTTTAACACATTAATATTGTTTTATTTTATTTTTAATCCATTTTTATTTGTATTACATTGTATGCAGTAATATTGTTATATTTCAATGTTTGCTTATATGCTCTAATGGCATTTCACATTTTAATTTGTAGACAAAATTTATGAATAAAACAAAGTTATATAAATCATCGTATGTATACGACGTTAAATAAAAAGGAAACAAAAAAAAAATTAACAAATGTACGAGGTGTCTTTCTTTCTATTTCTTTTTTTTTAACTTAAATTTTTTCTTAAGATTTTTAGTTTATGTATCATGATTTTTAAATATGCAATAATATACATAAAAGTTTGTTAAATTATTGTTTCTTAAATACGTATTACTAAAAAAAAACTTTTGTTGAACAGATATAATTTGCTGCAACTTTTTAAATTTAAAGTTGAAAGCAAAATATTGCTATTTAAAAAATGTTTTGAAAGCAAACTTAGAAATCTAAATATTTTATTTTTTATTTATAAATTCATTTTGTTTTAACTGAAATTACAACCTCTACACTTTGCACTAAAATAATGTAATAATTTTCCAGATAACTCGTTTTATTGAAATTGTATAAATTTAACTAAAGAAAAACTCAAAATTAAACGAATGAAAAAATCAAAAATATTTTGTTAGATTTTGTATGTATATTATTAATGCATTAGTTTTTGGTATTATTAAATTTTAAATGTGGAAAATGTATCATTAGGTCCATGCAAAGTATAGCTTGTAGGTGTTTAAATTGCATATAGTTTGCAGCAACTATAAGATTTAAACAAATCTTTTTTGCATGTGTTTTGTTAAAAAAACGGGTTTTTTTTTTGTTGAATTTCTTCTGTTGTTGGCTGGAGAGGGAGGATTATGTTAATTCCTTTTTTTGTGCTTGTTAATCTCTATATTAATACCAACTATGTTTTTTCTTTTCTTTACGATTGAACTAGTTACATAAATAACTATAACTTAAAATATAAATTTTCCATCATTTTCTTGTTTAGATTTGTCAAAAGTCAAAAAAGACTAATTCATTTTTAGCGTTTGATTTTTCTCTTTCTCTTAAGTTTAACATTTAAATTTGGTTTTTATGTTTTTTTTTTGTTTGTTAAATTTTAATAGTATAAGCTTTGTGTGTGTTGAAATATTTCTTTCAAATTTTCATGATTTTTTTTATATGTATACTTTGTTTGTTTGTGTACTTTAGTATATTACATCTCAAGTGACACAACTTTTAAGACCGATGTCTTCCGATAGGGATGAAATATGCACCAAGGTTAGTCCTATAAGATGGTAGTTTAGACATAATTTTTCAACAAGATTTTCGAAAGATTGAAGAAATAGCTATCTAAACTATTTGAGACAAATTGTGCTTTAAGCAATATGTAATAAATTACATGAATGCGAAAAAACACCTGTTTGGCCAAAATGACAAATTTTCAGCCCCTCCAACTCAGAGAGTTCTTGGTCGATCTTGTTGAAAAATTGTGTCTAAACTACTATCTGATAGGACTGACCTTGGTGCAAATCATTGCATCCCGATCGGAAGATATCGGTTTCAAAAGTTGTGTTACTTGAGATGAAACGACCTATAATTATAATTGCAAAATGCATATTTTATATATTAGTTATTTATGTATTTAGTTAAATAATATTAAATGTTTTTTTCTTCAGTTTTTCTTTTTTGTAATGCATGTCAGCTGCTTTCTTTTTTGGGTTTAATAATTGAAAAAGAAAATAAATATATTTATTTTCATTTAAAAATAATGTTAAAAGTGAAAAAAAACTAAAAAAAAATGTTCTTTACAAATTCCTTTCAAAAAACTTCTGTATATATTTATTTGCAAGATGTCCAAAACATACAATTGTTCATGCAAATCAAAAAGGGCCAATTAAAAAAAGCCAAGAAAATAATAAAAAAAATATATATGAATGTACGTATATACAACCAAATGAACCCATATTTCTCCGTGCTTTAACTTTAATTTGTTTGGTTTGAAAAAAATGTCATTTTCAATACACAGCTGCCATACAGTGTAAAAACTAAAAGTGAATTTACACGTTACTTTTAATTCATTTTTTGGTCATGATTTTCAAATATTCCAAAGCATTTTGGGCTGCCATTTTTTGAGCATCAGCTGGTGTAGTACCAGAGCCATGACAAACCCCTACCGGTAGAGTGGAGAGTTGTACCAAACATTGAAATTTATCGGTGAAAGTCTTCTCCTCAATATCAACGTAAGTTACTTCAAATTGATTTTCATTAGCGATTTCTCCCAAGAGTTTTACATAATCAATTTTAACATCTTTAAGACAAGTTTTCTGTAAAGAAATATTGAATGCAAGTTATAATAGAATTCTGGAAAGAAAATGATACTCCTAACACTTATAATATACGAGGACTAGTAGGTTTAATAGTCATTTCTGAAAAAGTTTGCAGTTTAAACGCGTTAGGCTCATTTTTAAACCTCGAAAAAAGCTAGAGGTTGAGTGTTATTGGACAGATAAAGCTAACTTTATTTGTTAGAAAGAACTACTTTTTTTCCTTTTAGTTAGCTTAAGCTTGCCAACTAATCAATAGAAAGTCTCCCTTTTAAAATGTTGTCTAATTGAAACTTGTCTTTCTAATTATATGAAAACGATTTTCAATAAATCTCACCTGTAATTTGACAAGTTGTTTGCCAGTAGAATTTTTAAGTATCTTATGGAATTGGGAAACTTTATTGCTGTGTTGACTGGTAAGTGTTGGGAACGAGATATCTTTCAAATCACCATAATAGTTGGATTTCTGTAAGAAAACAAACAAAATGAAAACAAAATCAACATCTACTAAACATTAGGATGTATTTTTGTATAGGACAATTATTAAGGAAAATTTAAAATGAAAATACAATCATATAATACCAACTAGGTGATTTGAAAATATATATATTAAAAATAAAACAGCCTCGTACGTGAAAACAATAACGTATATAGAAATACAACCATCCTTAATTATAAACAAACAAACCAACCAACCTTACGTAACGAAATCATTAAATTATATAGAAAAAATAACTAAAAGTATAACTTCAAATTGAAAAATTAGCAAAGTTTACTTACATCATTACCCAAATCAGTACCTAAAGTTTCAATCAACTGATTATTATCAATGGGTGTCTCTTGCAAACGAGTCCACATTTTATGAGCAGCTGTGCGCTTGGCAATTTTCTTGCTTTTACCCTTGCCAACTTCACGGAAGTTGAGTATGGTGCAAGCAATCGTAAACAGGCGCTCATGTGGCAAACCAACTTCAGTTTCAGTTTCATAGTTTGGTGGTGGCCAACGACGAGACATGCACATTTCCTGAAGCCAGCCAATAGGATTGCCAACAATTTTAGCTGAACCACTGTAATTAGAAAAATATTCCCTATTAACATTTTTCCATTTTAAATATTTGTTAAGGTTTTTTAAAACTTACTCTCCACCAGCAGCATTAGCATTACTATCAATAACAGCTGTAGCGTTTACGCCAGGGCCAGCAGATGCTGGTGTTTCGGGATATTGTACCCCAGTTAGTTTATCAATCAGAGCTCTAGCGGCTGCATGTTTAGCCTCTTTTTTAGAGCGACCAGCGCCCATAGCCGTAAATGGCACATCTTTATCGTTGAATGACACGCGATAACGAAAGGTGGGTTCATGTATGGCCCCCTCAATTTGCACCAACTCATAACTAGGTGTTATGCCACGACGACTAAGAAGTTCCTGCAGCAGTGATACTGGAGTTTTAATAACAACCCCATTTGCATCAGTCTGTAAAGCGAATAGGAAATTAAAAAAAAAAACAGAACTTGTGTAAGTTTTACTATCTATATGAACAGAAATTTTAAAAATATATTTTTTTGAATTCTCAACGAATAGAAAATATCGAAAGTTTACATTAAAAAAATTAGCCGAAGAATATTTTCAAGCTTTCTTATTTATAAGCAATTAACTAAAACAATCTATACTTAATAGGGCTCTGCATGAAAACATTCATTTATTTGGCTGCACAAAAAAAAAAACACAATATTCACTCAAAGTTAAACAATTAAATCAATTGGGTGTAATACCTTAAAATACAACATTAACATATTCCGTTTACTTGTTTGTTTTGAATATGTATGAAATTCATTTGATAATGGTTAGACATAGCATTGTTTAATTATAGTAAGTAAATACTGAAACATTATTTGAGTTAACGAATAAATATTTGAACGCAAGAAGTTTGTATAAAGATCAAAAGCAAATAAAGGAGCAACAGCTTGTAAAAGGGTAGTTTCAATAATTATGGTGTTTTTTAACTTTATATAAATACATACATACATATTAATGTATCGCGACATTTGTTGTTTTGTAGTTAAATAAAAATCTAATTTAGTGATCAGTTTAAGGTAGATTTATGGTAGTAGGTTATTAGCAGTTTTATTACATTTATGTACAATTTGCAAAACCGTAATAAATAAAGAAGCAAGAAAATTAGATTTTTATTAAATATTTAGTACGTTAAATTTTTGTTACGAAATTAAAGTTTTTTTTTTAAATATTTGTTTAAACATATCATAAAACATTTAACATCTTAAACACAGTTAACATTTATTTTTGATCGTTTGTTTGCCACCTGTAGTGAAGGAAAAAAAAAGAATGAAGGCAGATAATACTAGTAGAAATTTGAATAAACTTAAATAACTAGTAAAACATTCAAATAATTTATACTCAAGCCATATTCGAATATTTAATACATTTTATTTTGTTTGGTTTATTTGAATAGCTGAGTAATTATTTATCTTCGGTTCAAGTTGTGTTTATTTATCCTTCGCTTTGTGTGCTCATTTATTTGGCCTCTTTATAACAGAATGAAAAAACACATGGCATTTATGTAAATCGTGTGCATTGCGAAACACATTTTAGTTAAAATGTAAATAAATGAACTGAAATGGCGTTAGAATATATTTACGCAGACCTCTAGTAGAAAACTTACAAGATTTTTTAGCCACATTTTAAATAAAGCATTTAAAGAAAATACCACTTAAACGGCCCTAAATGTGACTACTGTTTGCAAAACTAAACTGATTAATCCAGTTGGCCGGGTCAAGTTTCCTTCATAAAATTTTAATGTTCATTACATTTTTCTTGACAAACAAACTATTCTAAAGCTCTTTATAACGTTTAATTGTTACGTTAATTATGGTTGTACACATTATTCAAAGTAAACAAGTTATTGCAAGGTTTGAAAGACATTTTTAGATAAAAAATTTAAAGAAAATACTGTTTATGCAGCTGGTCTAAGTCAACCAGGCCTGTGTTGCAATTGAACTAATTGTACAACTAATTGCAATATGTAGGGCCAACTTATAGATTATTTATCAATAACATAAACAACCATAGTGCAATTACATTTAATTGTAATTACACCATGCGATGAACTGTCCTAACTATAATTTTTCAATCTTTCTTGATAAAACATGTAAATTGGACTGTATTATTGTACTAACCATCTTTAATGATTCTTCAATTGTCAATTTACTTGTGTTGACAACTAAATCGTCAATTTTCTCTTTCTTAACTTTAGCCGGCCTTTGCATAATCTTAGTAGGAACAACTGGCACTGCTCCCATTTGCCCATTCGGCATATTAATGGGCAGCGGACCGACATTAGGAGGCATTTGGTCATATTGACGACGTGGTGCGTAGCCTACTTGCTGCTGCATTATATCAGGATTTGGTACTGCATCCATTTCCAAATTGTTTAATTAATTGAGTCTTCTTGCTGGTTATATTCGCTGTGTATTTATCTGTACAGACGAAAATGGAAAGAAGACATATGTACATATGGATACACATAAAAATTAAAAGCCAAGAAAAATCAATAAAGTTTTTTCAAATAGCTGCCGTCTGCCGGAAGTTATGACAATGTGATCAGCCTTGGCAAAGGGGTATCATTGCGTTTTATGTAAAACCGAACAATTTTACAGCGGATTATTATGCTAGATTACCTTTTATTGATTTTCACTGATTTTTATTTAAAAATAAATTGTAATTTTCACCAAATTTATCTTCAAATAAAGAGCAGCAAAACCCGGAGTACTTCACTTTAAAACAAATACGAGAAATAAAATAAAAATTATGCTGACATCTAACCCTTAAGAAATATTGCCAGACTTTCAAACTGCCAATAAAAGGAATTTAATATGTCACCTGGTATAAATTAACATATGGCAAATCTTGGTATAATTACACTTTTTTTTGTGCCATGATGGCAAATATGTGATGTTAAAGTAACTAAGGCGAATTCATGTACATGCAATATAGGGTAATTCTTTTAAATATAAATTATTTTTGTTACTTTATTTTTTAAGAAAAAAACAGTTTTTCTTTGTTTAAAAAAAAGATATTTAAAAACATTTTTATTAATTTTACTACCCGAATCATTTATATTCATGCTTTCATTCATTAGAAATATGATAACATTGCCAAGATTTTTTAAAGCATACATTTTTTTAAGAACTGTTTTGCATAAATATTTTTAATAAACGTTTGGTAATTAATGTATACCTACGGCTAAAGTAATACATACATAAACTAAAAATATTATATATAAATTTATCGGATCTTTAATCAAAAAAAGAGTTATTGAAGACTATTATACAGAGGCTCTTATATTAAATAAAATTTTTTTTACTAAACCTTGCATCAATGACAATATATGTATGTACATATCTTTCGTTTACTTAAAGAACGTCATTACTCAAAAAATTAAATTTTGGAGTTAATGATGCAGAATTGTTCATTATATCATGCTTTATATTGTGTAAAAAATTCATGCAAATGGCGTGTAAACCACCTCTTGATAGAATAAAAAAAGTTTTTAATATATCCACTGAGCTGTATGTAAATTGAAAACTTTTAACTCATTTTCTGCAAAACTAGTTGTTTTGAGTTGTGACGTTCCTTTAGTAAATGAGCGATATGTATGTATGTAACTTAGAATCTTGCTGCTATTTTTAGGAGTATCTTTTTAAAATACATATGTACATGTTTTTATGATTTTTTTTGTAGTACAAATTAATGAATTATATATTGTTAGGTTGTAATTATATTTATATTAAACTTTCAGCCATTTAAATCTGTGGTATATACATAAGTTATTTAGCCTTTTTGGCAAACACATTTCGTTGTAAGATATACGACAAATTATTATCTGCAAAACTTATATTTTTCATAGAGATTTGAGAAAATTACTTTTAAGCCAAAAGAATAAAAGGATATTTTTAATAATTGAATGAATTTATTTTATTATAATAAAATAAAAATAATAATTACATACATATTTTTTTGTTAATGGTATAAACATTTTAAAATCAGATCATGTACGTTTTATACGAACGAACTTTATTTCGTTTTATCTCTGTTTGTCTGTCTGTTTTGGTAATTGAAGATTAATAAACAGAGAATTGAAAATAAAACAAATTTAATAATAAAATGTATAAAACCTTTCTAAACGATTAGAAAATAAAGTAGGAAATTTATTGGTAAAAATGTTTATACTTAATCATCACTAAGAAAATCTTCATCTAAGTTAACATCTGTTGTATCAATATTATCATCAAGTGTCATGCCTTCAATCTCTAAATCTAAATCGTCATCATCATCTTCATCCTTAGTAGAAGCAGGAGGCACTGTTGATATTGCTTTAGCGGCTGATATAGAAGCAAATACGGGTAAAGCAGCACCAGCATAATCATCACTTTTTTTATAGTCTTGTATATCTACTTTGGAATTGCTTTCGTAAATGCCCTTCTGTTGAGCCATTTGCATCTCATCCAAGGGATTACGATCGATATTTAGAGGTAATGAAGCGGCAGCATGGGCTGGCAATTGCTGACATTCCTTCTCTTTGAGGAATTCTTCGACTTGTAAAGCATCTCCTAGACCGGGGAAAAGGTTTTCATATTTAGCTGGATCAGCTAAAGATTGGCCAGCTTTTTCATTAAATTTGGCCAATTCTTCACGCCATAATTCGACTACGCGCGAAATTTGGCTGGGAATGTAGGTGCGAGCAAAGAATGCCGCTTCAGGCAAGCGATTAGCTTCTATTAAGATCTCCAAACAACGTTCGACATCGGAACGTATAAATGCTGAAAGGAATGCTATATTATGACGACCTTGAGCAGAGCCATTTTCACCCAAATTTTTCATCATTTCAGCATCGCCAGAGGCAGTGGCCAAAAGTAACAGGCCACTAAAGTCGTTGGCCTTTTCCATACATTCTTTTACTAAGGCCATATTGTTTTTGCGCGAAGCTACATCTGCTAATTGTGACCATTTTTGAGGATTTTCCGCTTCTCTGGCCAATTTCACAGCGATTTCCAATTCCCCAATTTGTAAGGCCAAGTCAAATTTGTGATCTGGATCGGTAGATACTTGCAAAGCTTGCGATTTGAAACCTTGTTTCTCCAAGAAATGAGCTACACGTGTACGATGCTCTTTTGGTATTGTGGGCAAAACCAAATCGGCTCTTTCAAAATCTCGACGCATAACAGCAGTTTGATATTCCAATACCGAAAGTTGCAGTGAAAATGAAATGACATTAAGTTCCTTGTCACCCAAGTAAAGACGATTATCTTTAGGTACATAACCCAACAAGTACATAGTGCGATCCAAGTGAGAAATGGTAACAATTTCACCGCCAACATAGTAGTTAATACGGTTTACGGAATTGGTGTAAATGAAACAATCACCCACCCATAGACCGGTTTTAACGATTTCACTGATTTCACCTGAAAAACAAAGAAGTGTTTTAAAAAAACTTAAAATTTTCGTAAAATTTTTTCTGAGTTCACTTACCCAACACTTCAAAGGCACTCTCAATACCATCATCCTCCAAGTCTTGTTTAGTTTCTAGAACAACTGAAATGGCGCCGGTATCAACGGATAAAATAAAAAAGGATTCTTCAGCAGCAAGACACACCAAAGAACCCGATTCATTCCAAAATACATGACGCGGTTGTACTTCAATGCGTCTTACTAATTTCAGAGTTTCCCAATCATAAAAGGCTAAACCCGATGATGTTTTTACACCAAACAAGTAGCCACCGTAAATACTCTCTGCGCCATATTCGGGGGTAAAGCTTTTTCGTTCTTTAAAGTTTCGGAACAAACGAACAGTACCATTATTTTCACGTATGGCATATTCATTACTCTCCAAAGCCCACACAAATTCCTGGGCCGATCCAAATGCCTTATTCCGCAAAGCCATAGAGGTGTAGATAATATATTCGCCATCACCACATACAACCACAAAACGACCATTTGGATTGTGGGCAATGGTTTGTGGATAAATTTCACAGGCTCCCATATCTTTAACAGCTACGGGTAAACGTTCACCATCTTTGATTTCGGTGCCATCGGCTAAAGCTTTTAAATTGACCTAAAAAATTAGAGCAAACCAACAAATTATTTGATTTTGAATTTACTTTAAAGCAAAAATTAACTCTTAACCTGTTGCATTTCCGAATGTTTCGCCCAAATAATTTTACTGCCAATCACATCCATGGACATGGCTGGCTCTTCACGGCCTACTTTAATAATAATTGAACCCTCGTCATAACCAAGCGCTACATTATTAGTGCCACGCATACACGCAATAGTCCAAACACGTTCATAGCCATAGTTTAAACATGTTTCTAGACGATAGGTTCCAGAATGCCATATACGCACCGTACCATCTTCTGAGCCCGTCAATACTATTGGTAATTCTGGATGGAAACAAACTGCTGATATATTTTGTGCATGCCCCTCCAAGGTCTGGACACATGTTTTATTTTGGTAATCCCAAATTTTAACCAAACGATCATCGGCCCCCGATATTAAATAGGGTTTGTCACCACCGTGATAATAATCTACACAGTTTACACCCTTCTCATGTCCTTCTAAGGTAAAGTTAGCAAAATTGGATCCCAATTGCCAAACTTTAACAGTGCGATCCAAAGAGGCTGAAGCAAAAGTATTATTGTCTTTGGGATTAAAGACAATTTGCATGACATAATGGGTGTGACCTTCAAATACACGCTGGCAAGCCCACATTTTCTCCCAATTCCATAGTTTCACAAGCATGTCATCTGCAGTTACATTTAGAATGCAAATAT
Source organism: Paykullia maculata (assembly GCA_003055125.1). Taxonomy (NCBI): domain Eukaryota; kingdom Metazoa; phylum Arthropoda; class Insecta; order Diptera; family Rhinophoridae; genus Paykullia; species Paykullia maculata. Next base: position 1,376 of record NDXZ01038357.1, on the reverse strand, counting down.
TATTTTTTTTAAATATATTTAAGTAAAAACCAGACCTATAGGGCAAAATAATTAATATTTTTTCTTTATTTTAATTTCGTTATGTATAGTATGTACATATGTACCTATGTACATAAATAATTTTAGAATGTAATCAAGTTATTATTTAGAAGAATTTAAAATAATCCAAAATTTTTTTAACTAAATGCATATTACTATAGGTAATGTGAATTAAGATACATATGTATATACATACATAGATACAATTTTTTATAATGATTAAAAAATATAAGACCCTGTAAAGTACAGTATACGTTTAAAAGTACTTTAAGTATGTTGATCACTTCTTAAAGTACTTTTTTTGAAGACAGTATGCATTTTTATCAATGAATATACCTTATAAAGCTATGCTGTTAACAATAAATATGTTTATATGTATAGATACGGTGACCATATTTTTTTAATCAAAATACAGAACAAGGAAAAATGTACTATTTTTAAAATTTTTTCTTGTTAAAACAAACAAATGCAGATTCATTTTAATACACTGATTTCTTATAAAAATAAAAATATGTTTTACAAAAAAAGAGATTAACAAACACTTCAAAAAGGAACATAACAATAAAATTATTAACATAAAAAGTTTACACAAAAAAAAAACAACTGATTTTTATATAGGTATTTTTAGATGAATAAATTTTCATTTTCCTTTAAATATTTTTAAATTTTATACAATTAAAATTATAGTTTATTTTGTTGTTAAATGGCCTTAATGGTCTCCATTTTTACTTGGGGGTTTTTTTGGTAGCCTAAATTTATTTAAAACGGAAAATACCCTTTCGATTGCAATATTTGATCACTTCTATTAAATATATAAATGTTGCTACCTAACGCTTTTCTGCGCCTTATTATTCTGATTTTTTTTTTAAGTTTTTCTAAAGATGTGTAATTTTACCAAGAGCTAGATCATCAAATTATTTAGTATCAACATATTCAATTAATTTTTTTCGATAACAACATTTTCCCATGTGGGAACTTCACCCAAAATAACCCATTTTAATACTTCAAAAAACCTACTTTACCAACAATGTCAAAATTATTAATGCCAACTGTTTTGATAAACAAGATAAAACAATACCTTTTTTCTTCTTTTAATTTTTCAAATAAAAAAAAAAACATTTTGCAGCGTTAGGATAACCAACAGACATGTTTGTAATATTTGTATATAGGACATGCCTTCCGGGTCATTTGAAAAAAATGACCAAATTGGCCCAAAATCAGCAGAGATATGGCGAAAAAACTATATTACGTAAAAATGTATTACTTAACGAATGTTATTACAAAAATTATGTTAACATATTTAACAAAATATTATTTTGATTTATAAAAATACAGAA
>NDXZ01038302.1:0-19389 GCA_003055125.1 Paykullia maculata | reverse complement strand
TAACTGAGTTGAGTTGTAAACCATAATAGGGGCATTAAAAACAAATCTGTTTAAAGTTTTTTACAATATACATTGATACAACGATACAAATCAAGTTGTGAATTGGCTAATAAGTAGAAGACATTTATTTTGTGCACAAAGAAAGGAAAAAAAAAACAAAAACGTTTCATCATTTTAGGAAAATTCATATTAAAATAAACAAAAAATTTGCAGTTATTGATTTCAGAGAGAAGACAATAACAATTTAAGCTCAAATGTCTGACGCTCGATATAATCTAAAAATATAAGAAGAGTTATGGGCTGCATCAAAATATTTTATTTTATTGGCTTAAAAAATAATGATTATTTTTTTTAAGTTTTATTTATATGTTTTTGCTTTGAAATGTAAAAACTTACAATGTAAAGTTTTAAATAAGAAGTAAAGAAATAAATAACTACCGACAAAAGAAAAATACGTCATATTAAACAAAATGTACGATTGAATACTTTATTCTGTCGCAAATCCTACGTATTCACATTGTTATTCCATTGATTTTATCATCATTATTAATAATGCTCATAACTCTTGTAAAATATTTTATTCTTTTTTTACATAATTGACATGATTATTTTTATCTATGGATGTGTGTATTTAAAACTAATTTCCATAATATGTATTGCTGTTTTCCTTTGTGATTGTTGCTGTTATACACTGATCTTTATCTACAGCTGCACGCATACAACAGCCCTGCAGTTCATTACTGACTGATGAATGAATGTGCCATTAAGAATATGTGTAACACTATAAGTTTTCATTATTTTAAAAGGCCTTTAACAGAATTTCTAATGTACTTGCAGGTAACTGATACAATCTGTAGAAACTGATATCGTTTATAGCTCGAAGTAAAGTTCTTCGATTTTTATGTTATAACCGCTTATTCACTAATAATTCATTGTCAAATTCTTAAGCAAGAGGTTAATAGCCTTTAACATCAAATTGGGTCGGCAGGCATACACCATGCAATAAAATACTTCTTGCATAATTCTAAATAAGATGTAAAGCTAGTCCATCAAATATTGTACATTTAACATTCGAAAGGACGCAGGATCTGTATAAATATCTTATACAAAGTGGATAAATACTATCTCTAAAACCACAGGGAGGACTACGTATACACACACATTTTTATGCACAAATACTAATGCATAAATTTAATGAACGACATAAGAAAGTAAAAATTTGAAACCTAATAATAAACGCAAAACGAAAAAAAAAATGTATTCAGCACAAAAAACTTGTACATATCTGAAGAATTGCTGTTAGCGTTCGTTTCATTGTTGTTTTTTTTTTGATTGCACTAAAAGGAAAATTCTTAATAATATAGCAACAACAACAACAAAAACATCAATAATAATAATAATAATAATAATATGTATAAAGTAGACGACGTTGTAGTGCTACATATTCTTTGGCATGATAAGTAATGCATGTAAAAGCGTAAAAGCGTGCAATCATCAATCGCCGAACGCCCGTCCGTTCATATTTATGTGTCTGTCTGCCTGCTTGGCCGTGTTTTTGCCTTTCATTCATCCATTTATAAATCCGACCAACCGACTAAACCAACCGCCCCAATGATGGGTGTTTTTCATGTTCTCGCCTGACACCAAAGTTACAGACTATGAACAAACTAATAAAGCCCGGCACGTGCCGTCAACAATGGAACGCATTAAAATCGTTTACATTAGACAGCAGCAGCACAATAACAATAACATACCTACTACTACGGCAACAACAAAACTTTTTTTTTCCAAAATACGAATTCGTTTTAATAATGCAACAAAAAGCGCAGAAAAAAACATTTTTTCCTTTTGTTCCGCCAACATCCTTTATTTCGATATTTTTGTATTTGTCTAAGAATTAAATGAATAAAGGACTTCATAAATGGAAATCATTTTGAAAATATATTATCGCTTAGTTTCTTTCTTTCCGATTTTCAGCAAAACAAAACTTCGTTTTTTTAATTCCCTTAAACAGTTTATAGAATTAATTCTAATAGAATTTTTTTAAATTCGAAAAAGATGGCTAAATGATACAATTTAAGATGTTTAAAATGTTTTTACTTTTAAAGAAAAGTTAATATGTTGAAGTCCTTAAGTGGTAATTAATCAAAATTCAAATTTGATGCTACAATCTTGAATTAAATTTATTTATTTTTTTTTAATAATCTCGAAATATTTAAATTTAATACATGATTCATATTTTGCGTTGCTCTACGAACTTTTCTTTTTCATTTCTGAACGTGCAAAAACGTGTCAGGTATGTATTTCTGTTTGTTCGTAAATTTATAAGCGTTCGGTTTGAATCTTTGATTTATTTAATCTGTGAAATATGTACAAATACACATACATATGTACGTGAATATGCTGTATGTTTTTAAAATTTAAAGATTTGTTTTCTTTTGCAGCATTCAAGCATGAGCGTGGGAGATTATTTTGTTAATATATTTTTGATTAACACTTATGTACCCCATGAGGTCACAATTTAAAAGCAATGAAAAATAAACCCTAAAGAAAAAATACCCAACAGTTATTTATGCTGACCAGTTACATATGTATGTCAATTCTTGGGACGCAAAAGGAGGAGTGTGAATTAAAAAAAAGGGAAAAGGAAAAAGGAAAAAAGCAAAGCAAAATCAAGTATAATTTTTCTAAAATTTGTTTACGAAGAAATTAATTTAAATTTAAAGTTTTTATGAATTTAGGCATCGATTTGTTAGTGCATATTTTACACGTTACAGCATTTTATCTAAGCATATTTCGAGTTTATCGGGCATATTTGACTTATTTATTGCATATTTTGATATATGTATGTCAAAAAACTTTTTTATATGCTTAAATATATTTTTTAACTTCTAAATATGTATATCTTTAAGTAAATTCAACATGTTACTAGAGCAATTCATATGGAGTATTACCGTTCAAAAGGTTGACAAGAAAAAAGACTGCAAAACAAAATTTGAAATTAAAACCAAACTTGAAAAAATATATATTTAACAAGTAAGAGCGCTCTATTCGGCTGTGCCAAATCTTATATACCCTTTACCAAGTGTTGGTATGTCATACGAAGTGTTTCTATGTATTAACATGTTGAAAGGTAGATAAAGTGCTGGAAAACTTATTTTTTTATGATATAAATTTTTGCCCATTTAGGGTTTTCGCCTATATCTTTTGGAATTCTGGGCCAATTAATACAATTTTTATTAAAAATGTTTGTAGCTTATTTCAAACCTACAAAACAATAATTTTTTGGTGCAAAAAAAGGGAGTCGTTTGTTTTGCTTAATTTCAGCCGGTTATTAATGGATATTGCCAGTTTTCAATACCAACGCTCTTGAAAATATTTCAAAAAGTTTGATACCTTATACAAGTCCTTTAAGTCCTTTCAAGAAAAAAATCGTCAAATTTTTTTAATTGAAAAATTTTATTACAAACTGATTTCTTATTATACAAACTATTTTAAGTAAAAAACATATGTTTATAAAAACATATGAAAATATGTATACATATTCATACATCAACTTGAATATGATCAAATTAATAGATACTCTGTAGTTCATTAATATATTCATATTACATAAGTATGTATCGCTCGAAATGTAGATGATGCATTTTCGTGTATGTTGGACACAAGGTGAACATTAAAATTGCACAAGAACAATCTACAACAAGCTGATACAAAACTTTATTGTTTAAAAAATTGATTGCTGATTAAGAGTGTAGAAAAATTATGTTTTATACCTACAACTAACTTAAAATAAAAAAAGTGTCGGTTAAAATTTACTTTTCAAATTATTATTCATTCATTATCACAAAATAAAAATAAATTTTCATAGAAAATTTAAAAATGAACTTGAGCCTGAATAAAACTAAAAATTAAATTGTCTTGAAAAAAATTATAATTTCTAAAAAAAAAATCATCATTTAGCAAAAAAAAAAAATCATTCAAAATATGATAAAATCATTATTATGGCAACGCTGTTCTAAATGAAGTAAAATGTATAACAAATGTAAAACTATTTGCAAAATCTTCGTCAAAACAAGTTTTCAAATATAATATGAAGGAAATATTGTCTTTTAAATGTGCGCCAATCACATCGGAAGAACATTTTCAATTTATAAAAGTTTATTTAGATCTAACAGACAACAATTTTTATTTGAAAATCTGTGTCAATATTTTGTTGTTTATTGCAATTGCAATTAGTTAAAATTACCACTAAAAATCTTGTCTTATTTAATTTAAAACCCGTCCCAATTTAATCTGATACCTGATATATTTAAAATCTCAATTTTTTATGTAACTTTTTTGTTTATTGTTTTGTTTATTTTATTTAAGTTGTTGAATGTTATTCAATTAAATAAAAAATCTATTTTTTTTCTAAATAAAGCGATTTTTGTTTTTTAGAAGTATATTTTTACATTTTTAGAGTAAATTTTTTAGTTTTTATTGCATAATTAATGCGCTTAAACACTTTTTTTTTTAACATATTTGTGGTTTTGCTGGTCATAACAAAAAAAAGTTCGTATCAGAATTAAAAATTTGTAATAAAAAAGTACTCTACGAGAAACGTGTAAATTGTTCAAAAACTACTAGTTCCATGACTTATGAAAGAAGGGTATATAACTATATACATATGTAGGTTTTAAAAAATTTTACAACAAATTTAATAAAAAGTTCATAGTCTTGTCATATCATTATCTAATTTGTCATAAAAACGAACCCAGTAAAGCTGAGCTCAGAAAAAGTTGACCCCTTCTGTTAAAATGTTAAAGTAACAGGTCCCATTCATATAAAGTGTTTATTTTCTGGTAACTTCTACCGTTAATCATTATCAGTTTTTTTAAATAAAGTTGTTTCAAATTATTATTTTCGAATAATCTCCTGCACTTAAATAGGGGTTAAAAGTAAAAATTTAATTTAGTTTCAAGCTAAAATATAATTCACTTTGGTTGTCTTTTTTTATATTTTTCACGTACTTAACTGAATTAAATGCCTGATCTATGCAAATGGATCGTGGATCAAAATAATAAAATGACAAAGTAAGTGCACTAAAATTCGAATTGGCCTGGAATTCAAATATGAAAAAAGCATCTTCAGTCAGGTCTTAAAAAAATTCGGTACTACTTTATAGTTGAGTTTTAGTATTATAAGCAGATTTCTTGTAATCAATAACTTAGTGTTGGTGTAATAAATAGTTCGGGTAATGTTAATAGAAAAGTTAATGGAATTTTATATAATTTCATATACATATGTATGTACCTAAATAAGAAATGATGAATGTGGGTTTAAATGTACAATAAACAATTTAAAACTGTAAATTAGTAGCAAGTTGATATTAAGAACAACAAGTACTTTAACCAAATTTTTTTTTATTCTGTGTAAGAAAATTAATGTCAATTTGTTTAAAAACGACTAAAATTTCTTATACACACACACAAAAGAAAATGTTATACTATTTAATCCGTAAGATTAAGAAAAATGAATGCCAAAATGAAACAAAACAAGTGATAAAGAATGGATTAAAATTATGTATAAAATATTTTGTTTTTTGTTACTTATCCATAAAGAGCAAAACGAAAAATAACTAGAAAAGCAAACAACTACATAGTCGCTCATAATGTACATACATATGTACTCGTATGTATGTACGTGCTACGTACTTGCTAAAAAGTCCTCTTTTCAAACTTAATTGTATGTACATGTGTATGTGTGTGTTTAAATGTGCTTTTGTACGTTTTTAATACAAATGATGACAATTAACTAGTTAGTATAAGGATTAAGGACTTCTTTTAAATGTCTCTTATGCATCTTTAAATATGTTTCATACACACTTAAGAGAACATACATACTTTTAAGTTCATTTGTATAAAAAAAAATAAACAACCTTGAGTTAAATTTGTGAAACTTTTTAGGAAAAAAACACATTTTAAATTGATGTACTGTACTTGAAAAAAGATTTTCCAAATCAAAAAAAAGATAGATTAACATAATAACCTTTTATTTTGAATACCTGTGCTCTTAACTATTAACCAGATAATCACACATTTATATTTAGAACGTATGTTTTAGATACGAAAAAAAAAACAATTGTGGAGTTTAACAGATATGATGTCAAAAAAATCAGCTGGCGTTGTTAGGCTACCTGATTAATTGTATCATGGTAATAACCAGGGAAACCAAAAATATGCTCTAAAAAAGTGCTTATCCGCATTAAATATGCAGTAAAAGTGTAAAAAATAGCTCTTAAAAAACAAAAATCGCTTTATTTGGAAAAAAATTGGGTTTTTATTTAACAATTTAATAACATTTAACAACATAAATAAAAATAAAAGAAACAAAAAAGCTATGTACATAAAAAATTGAACTTTTAAATATATCAGGTATCAGATTAAATTGGGACAGTTTTTGCATTAAATAAGACAAGATTTTTATTGGTAATTGTTATTGCAATAAACAACAAAATATTGACACAGATTTTCAAATAAAAAACGTTGTCTGTTAGATCTAAATAATTTTAATAAATTGAAAGTGTTCTCCTAAATCTACCGATATGATTGGCACATATTAAAAAGATAATATTTTCTCCATAAAATATTTTAAAACTTGTTTTGACGAAGTCTTTGTAAAATGATCATTTACATTTTACTTTCATTTAAACCTTCGTTTTTTGTTAACACTTTTTAGGTTTAGTTTTAATATCAAGAAGATTAAAAAACATTTTTGTGCATATAACATTTTTTTTTAAAAGAGTCAAATATCCTAAAAAAAATCGTAAAATGCCCTTAAAACAGAAATATGCAAAAATATATACTAACAAATCAATGCCAAAATTCATAAAAAGTTCTGAAACGGATAAATACCTTGTCTTTGTCTCAACACGTCGCACAGGAAAAAACATGCATTTTGCATATTACGGTTTCCCTGGTTATAACACTGTAAAAGTAAATGAGCGATGTACGGATGTTTGTATGGATATCCATTAGAGTTTTTCATATCATTCATCATTGTCTTTTACTTTAAAATAACTGTGCAAATTTTCAGTAACTATTTCTTAATCCATTTTTCTTTTCTCTAAAATATTTATTTGTACCTTCAAATAAACTTTTCTTTACATTTACCTTCATCAGTTTTTTGTTACTAATGAAGCAAAATAAAGACACAACGAATTGAAAACTTGTAAACGTTCTTTATAAGAATTTTTTCATACATATGACCATACGCTTGAATGTTTGTATGTTTGTATGTATATCTCAAAACATATAAATACAAACAAACATAAACAAGAACATTCGTACAAAAACATGTACGAATAAGTATTTATTAACTTGTAATGTGAACATGAGAAATGCTTTTTAATTTTTAAAAGTGGTTTTGATTGTTAACCGTGTGTAACGTGAAATATAATGTAATGTGTGTGTGTGTGTTGATACATAAGAATGACTGACTGACTGGCTGAGTGAATGAATGAATAATAACCGTATCACACGTACATATAGATCTGTCACATTTGCAACACACATCACACACTCACAAATACACATTCAGTGCTTTCATTTCACTGATTCAAGTGCAAGTTGAATTTTAGCAAAAACCTAAAAAATGTTCAAAAAATATTTTAAAGCAGACAGAGGTTTGAAGTAATAAAAAATACAAGGAGAATAAATACAAGATACATTTGACTGAAAACTAGATTTATCAATTTTTTTTATGAAAAAAAATTATAAAACTTCGAATTTCTAATAAAAAAGAAATTTTTTTTTAATCTATTCCCAAAAGATTTAAGTCTTTAAGATTGGAAATTTTTTTTAGGAAACAAAACTTTATTATTATAGTAGAAAAATTAAATTATTTTTTTTTATAAAAGGGATATAAATTGAAAGCTTTAATTTAAAATATATTTATTAAACTTTTTTTAGAAGTCCTTTTTTTCCTAATGGCACATAGAAACATCGGTTTAGAATATATTAAACGTTTTCTTTATAATGATTATTTTCGTCATAAAAACTTATTTCTTTCATTTACAGAATTTCGTAATTTTTTTATGTAAAAAATTTAATAAATTTTAAAAAAAAGAAAAAAGCTTAAAAAAAATTTCATGCAAAAATTAATCCAGTTTCCCTAAAAAAAAAAAAATTACAAAAGAAAAGAAAAATAAAATTTGTGAAAATGTTTTAAGGAACATAAAGAAAATTTCTCTGAAAAAAAATTTATCTAAAATTTTCCATAAAAAATATTAAGTTTTTTTTAAATAAATTTGTTTTATAAATGCAATATCGAAAATTCCCTATATAGAAAATATTTGCTTTAAAGGGAAATTATTGAATTTTGTTTTACAAACCGAAGTTTTAAAAATTTTTCTTAAAAAGAAATTTAAATAATTTTTTTAAAACATTTTATTAAAAATTCTTAATAATGAAAATATATGCTTTATATACGATATTTTAGCAAAGTTTTATAAAAATACAATTATAAATAATCAAAAATAATTAAAAAATTAATATTTTTTAGAAATTTTTATATAAAAAGAAATTTTATATAAAAAAAATTCTTTTTAAAAGAAATTTTCTTAAAACAAAAAAAAAAAAAATTATATAAAAAGCTAATTTTTGAAAAATTAGTCAAAGTTATAAGAAGGTTTTGATTTTTTTTACAAATTTAAAAAACTTATTAAAATTTATGTGGAAATGATGGGAGGTCGGAAAACATTTTTTTGTTAAAGAAATAACTACTTTAAAATGTCTGCCATTAAAATGTTTTTCTTTTGCACACTTGACTAAAGTATAAATTGGACGGAAAGAAAATGGATTTTTTAAAGTAAAATGTGTGTATGTATATATGTAGTTAAATATATGTGGGTATGTATGTATGAATGATTTACTTTATTTAAAATTTTTCTTTTAAATTGAAAAGAATAAAAAATATTTTTGTTTTTGTTTCTAAAAAGCCACAAAAATATAAATCCCATACTGGGACAATAAATCACACCCATACAAATATACACCCCAACATGACGACCGCAATTTTTGTTTTATTTTATTGTGATTTTATTTTGTATGCAAAACATTTTTTTTTCTTTTTGAAAAAAGAAAATAAAATAAAAAACGGAAATGCGCGTCAACTCCAGCATAATGGAAAGTGCATTAAAAAAGCACATACAGCCAGACGAACATATTCTCGTATGGGAATTATGAAAGAATAAAAGCTCTTAGGAGATTTACTGTGTAGGCAGGCACACGCAACACAAACGTACATATATATTCGTATATGGATTTAAAAAATGTTTTAATTTGTATTTATTTAAATATTTTTGTATTTTAAATAAAGATTTACTTACATTCCTGAATAATCCTCTGGATAGGGAATAATGAAACCCTCTGGACTTGGACGTGGTGTCTCGCCGACCCAGAAGAATGCATCCGGTCCCGTACCGTCATAAGCAAACGATTTGATAAATAATGTTGATTCATCCACAGCATAAATCGAGCCCTTATTTAAAACAAAATTTTATGTAGAATCAACATTAATTAACAAAAGTAAGAAAAATATATAAACTTAATTTAAAAATAAAGGTCCAGTGGAAAATTTTACTTTATGATTAATTTTTTTGAAAAAAAGAGGAAATAAATAATATTTCTTATAACCCGAAAGCCTAAAATTTTGAACTGAAACAAAACTTATTTCTCAAAATCTTAAAATGATGCTTAAAAAGCTTACCTTTATGCCATGAGCAAAATTTGTAAACTGTCCGATGAAACGACCGTAATAGGGCTCAGGTGGTGCACGCCCATTAGCTGAAATTGAGGGGAAAAAATATTTACAATTAATAAACAAGAAAAAATAAAAAAAAATATATTAGAGCCTTAATAATTACTTTATAAAACTCATTATACAAATCGCGTTTTTAATGTTACTTGTTAATATTTTTATTTGAGTAACAAAAGTTTCATTTTCTTGCTAAAAAAATTTCGTTAATTTAACTTTTTTTATTTTATTGGGATGGCAATATTATAATGATTAGAACAGCCGAAAAAAGCACTTTTAATTGTTTCCTTAAAAATTTTATGGAATCGAAACAGTAGGTTTTTATATGCAAAAAGCTGGCGTACGTACATACATGCATACATTTTTAGTTTCGACAATTGTTAAAGGGGGAATAACGGGTTGGTAAAACCGGGTCGATTACCCTAAGATTTATTGACACATCAATGATGATAGTTTCACTGATAACTTAATACAAAAAACAACAAAACTCAAACAATATGAAAATGAAAGAAGTAAAAACCAATAAAGGAAAGAAGAAGAAACGTAAAACCAACCATGACGATAAAAATATAATAATTTGCATTAAATTTACAAATGCGTCTAATATTAATCTGTAAATGCATTTGTGTGTTTGTGTTACGCTGGATCAATACAGCACGTGCCTTAACGTGCTTCAGGATATTTATTTAGAAAAGACCGTGATGGCAATACTTTTCCTAATGTTATTGTTGGTAGCAAAGTAGTAACAAAAACAACAAGTGTTACTACGTACAAACATCAACAACAAAGCAAACATGAGACTCAATAAAGAAATAAATGAATGAATGATTGAATGATAAAGATGAAAATGAAGTTCTTACATAATCGTAGTCGTACACACAACTAATGAGGGGAAAATGTGGTGTGGATCTGAGAAGGCATTGTGTTGAAAAAAAAATAACTACATTTTATACATTTTATCTCATCTTAATTGATGAACTGTTGACGGACACAATTTCGATTTCGGTAACTGATTAATTATTTAATGAGCAGTTTATTTTTTGTTATTTTAAACGAAAGATTAAAATTGTCAACAAATAGTTGAGTTAGAAAGACAAAGGTTTTTTGAAAAAAAATTTTAAATCTATAAAAGAAATATCTCAAAAAAAATTTTCAAAACCAACTTCTTTTAATATCTTTTGACAAATTTAAAATTTATTAAAAAAATGTTTTAAACGTTATTATTAATCAAACTATATACATAATTAAAAATTGTCTATAATCACCAAAACATATATTGCTACTTCCTATTATGCAACAGTATTAAGCCTTTCAAACTTTGGTTTAGACTCCAGAGTTTTACAAAAACGGGTTCTCTAACTGATGCCAAATGTAAATGTGAAATGTTTGTCAAACCTTAAAAGATGTTAAATTTTTATGTGCCTTTTATATAAATAATTATGTGTTAGTAGTAGATTGTTAACACTAATTACATTTAAAATACTGAAACGCATACATTAGTTCTATTTACATCCGTACGCGTAATGTAACCTTAAAGGGCAACAAAGTTTTAAATTGACGTCTTTAATTAAATATATTTTGGTACTTATTTACAACAACAACAAAAAATATACACATTTATTTACAAAATTTAATAAACAAAAATATGAAACATTTCAAAGACTTTTTAATAATTTGTTGACAAAAAAAAAATTCTACAAATAAAGAACATTGTGGAAAGTTTTCTATAAATTAGGATTAAGTTTAATTATTAAAAAATTTTAATATTAAATAAATAAAATGTAATTTCTTATTTAAATCAAAATTTTTTAAAAATTCATTAACTACAAATTTTATACAAAATATATTTAAAAAAAAAAGTTTATTAAAATTGTTAAGTAAAAAGGAATTTATAAAAAAAATTTTATTAATTGAACACATTTATTTAAAGTTTTTTTTTTATAAATAAAAAAATTCATTGGAGATTTTCAAAGAAAAAATAAATTAATAAACTATTTTTAATAAATAAAAAAAAAAAACAAGTAACAGCGCTATATTTGGCTGTGACAAATCTCATATACCCCTCCCTCTGTGTATTTATGTACGGATGTATTTACAAGTCCAAAAGGTATTTAAAGTCTTAGAAAATTTAATTTTTTTATGATATTAATCTTAGCCCAAATAAGGGGGTTTCGCCCATATCTTTGCTGATTCTGGGCCAATTAATAAATTTTTTTCAAATTATCCAAAAAGACATGTTTTAAATATAATAATTTTTGTGAAAAAACATTTTTTTTTTTGCTTATATCTCGTTAATTGTCGGATTTTGGTGATTTTTAATAGCAAGAAATTTGTAGTTTTGATACCAGTAACGGGTCCGTACGACATCAGGGGGCTGAGAAAACTTGATTTCAACAGACGGACATGGCTTAATCTACTTGCCTGTCTATAAGGATTCAGAATATGTACTTATACTATATGGGGTCGCAAATGAATATTGTAGAAAGTACGTACGAAATGACAAACTTGTCACCTGTGGGGGTATAAAAAATAGAAAATCGTATTGATATAATAAATTTATGTTTGGAGTTGGCTTGTGGGATCTTTCTTTGTATTTCGCTCACAAAGAAACGTCTGATCGGATTTAACTGAAATTTGACTCACGGATATTTAAAAATGAAGTTTAAAAGATAAAATACTTTTTTTCCCGGTAGCCACGCAGGCAAAGCCTCGGGCAGATGCGTTATAACTTTTTTTGTAATAAGTGGCATAAGAGACAGATGAAATAGATGTAGGAATGATATATGTGTTGCCAGAGTGCAAAACGTTGCGGATGCTGGGACGATTTGGCATGACATTATTTATCTCCGATATATTTAAGAAAGGTTTAAGCTTATTAATAAATTTATATAATTTTTTATAACAACAAAATATTTTATTAAAAATACAAATGAAAAATACGCACAAGTGTAACGAAAAGCAGCTGATAGAGAAAGGAAAAGAATTCTTTGCAATTAATCGCATTAAAGTATTATGACATTTGTTAATAATCCAAAAGTAATGACAATATAATCTACAAGAAAACAAGGAAGGGAGAGAACAAACAGCAATTGACTGGTAACTATGGTTTTTTAGTTTCCTCCCTTCTTTAAAATATGATAGCAACGTTAGCAATAAAGATAGCTTTAACAGTGCTGACCAAAAGTTTAACTTCACTAGATATTATTGTGTAATTTAACGCGAATAAGTAAAGCTTATGTCTAAATAGTTTGATTATAGAGCGTTGGTAAATATTTATTTTTTATGGTATTTTAATGGAAAGCCAGCAATGCTTATGCAGCATTTAAGCATTTGGGTATTTAAGTCGCTGTACAAGCACCCAACATCAATAACAACAAGACTAAAATCTGCCGCAGAAACATCAACCCTTTTTACGAACAAATTAAAAAAAGGGAGAATGAGTTCAAATTGCTTGATATGACAGAACGTAAATAGATAAATGTAAAGTCTTTATTCCAACCGTATCAAATGAAACTACATAAACTGTATTAACAAATATAAAAAAGTGAAGCATATAGTGCATTGCTTTTATCATCTTTACCTCTTCCTTTTCTCACTTATCAAATCGTATTTTTAATAAAGTAAATGGCAGAATATTTAGGGTGGTTTGATTTTGAACATAATAATACCGAAACGAAATTAAAGTGGAGTTGTTAAACCGAGTGAATATGTAAGTATGTATATGGGAATGTAGACAGATTCGCTTACATGCGAATGTGAGTGTATGAATAAAATTCAAAGATTTAATACAAATATTTATTTAAATCTATTTGTTTGAATTTTCAAGCATGTACATACATATATCTATTTAAGTAAACAAGTCTATTGGTACATACCTTCATACATATGTATGTACGAGTATTTGTTGCTCAGTAATTTGTAATATTTTTATTTGCGCACATTCTGCGTTTATTTATTTAAGTTGTTGTTGTACAAGTAAAAAATAAATAAATAATTTAAACATGGACAGATTTTATGCGCAAATAATCCTTTATTACGAGTATAATTTAAAACAAGAGCACGAACAAGTTTTCAATACATACACATACATATGTATGTATGTATGTATTTGAAAATAAAATAATATGTTGCGAAATACCGTTTTATTTGCTAAATTAAAATATTAATTGATTTCGTATTTTTTAGTTGATGATAATATAATTCCTGATTTTAATTACTAATTGATAAAAATTTTAAATTTTCTTTAAAAAATCAGAAATTTTTACAAAAAAGCATTATCATTTAAATCCAATCATTTTCGATTTGTTTGATAATTTGTTTATTTAATGCTTTAGTCAATAGTGGACTCGATATTTGTTGTAAATATAATATAAAGAAGTAGAGTAAAATTAATTTTTCGATTAAAGAAACAAACACCATATCTCAATTTTTTAACATTTTCTTTCTTTTAATTGTATTTTTGCAGATTCAGAATTCAGAATAATTTAAAAGACTTGCCACAAATTTTAAATTATTTTAGTGTGGCCAAATCATTTTTTGAAACACACTAGTGTAGTCACAGTGCACTAGTCGAAGACTATGAAGGTAAAGTTTTTAAACAGTAGTAAATTGAATAACTCGTTTGCGGTTTAGTCCTGGATTAAGTCACTCAGCAATATTCTCTAATTAAGTCTATTAGCAGAAATAAGGGATAATTTCTTCGGTTTTAGCTGTTAAAATTATGTTTTCAAAGTAGATTTTTATTTTTTTTTGCAAAATTAAAAAAAAATATGCCAAACTAAAATTAACGCCATATTATTATTATTACATACATACAAATCATCAAAATATGCAATAAGAAAGTTGTAACGAATAAAAATATTAATAAGAAAATCTGCAAAAATAATTGCTAAAATACAAAAATCTTCCAAATTACAGAAAACAAAAAAAAAAACAAAAATAAGCAACCACAAAAATGTTTTGCAAAATATTTATTATTTTGTTATTGTATCTTAGCAGTATTTTTCGAATTTGGAGATTTTTTATTTTGACGATTTTTTCCCTTTAAGCTTTTTTTCTGGCAATTTGGCGCTGTTTTTGTATTTAAAAGACTTTCCGCACTTTCTCTGATAATGAAACCGTTTGCCTTAGTAGATAATTTAAAAAAAATTATATTTTGGTACTTTTTTGGGGACAATATAACTACTAAACCAATAAACATAGAGACATATGTATACGGTGATCATATTTTTGATTCAAAATAGAAAACAAGGCAAAATTAAACTATTGTTTTAATATTTTCTTGTACAAACAAACAATTTTAATACACTGATTTCTTATAAAAACAAAAATATGTTGTACAAAAAGTACAAAAAATTATTTACATAAAAATTCACACATTACAAAAAAGCCAAAACTAATTTTTTTCATTTTTCTGATGAATAAATTTTCATTTTCTTTTAAATATTTTAAAATTCTAAACAATTTAAGTATATTTTAATTTTGGTATTAAAATGGCCTTAATGATCTCCATTTTCATTTGGGTTTTTTTCAGTACTCCAAATATTATTTAAAACTGGAAATACCCTTTCAATTGGAATATTTGATAACTTCTTTAAAATGTATAAAAGCTGCTACCTAAAGCTTTTCTGCGGACTTATTATTCTGATTCTTTTTTTAAATTTTTCTAAAGATGTGTAATTTTTACCATTAATTTTTTTTTCATAGTAATAATTAAACTAGGTATGTAATTAAAACTATGTTCGCCAATCCTCTTAAAATAAGAATACAATAATAATTCTTAAGTTTTGCAGCCTGTAGTAAATTGTTACCATATTCCCCTCAAATAATTTATAGTACATGTAGCCACAATTCGCATTGTTAATGCTCAATTTAATTTATTTTACATTATAAATACTTTATTTTTTGCTCACAAAATTACTTAATTCTTTTATAAAATTAATTTTATTAATTAAATGTCTATTTATTAATTATTTATTTTTAATTTATTGTGATTTAACGTGAAAATAAAAAATATAATAAAAATCTTGATATACCTACAAGGTGGCGTAAAAGTAATTCGACAATGTGAATTGCCACTATTTTGTTGGAAATAAAAAGTCAGCTCTATTTAAACGTAACCAATTTTCTCTATTGTTTGTTGTTAACCAATTCTTTATCTGTGTACAACATAAACGCCAAAGCATAATGACATTTAACGCAATTTGCAGAGTTTGGACAGTTTCTTATTAAGACATTACTTTTGCGCTACATCGTGATTAAGATAATAATAAAAAATGTTTTATTTATTTTCCTTACGAAACTTTTTTGAAAATTTTATTATCGATATATGGCTGATCAATAGTATATTTTTTAATTGTCTATTTCCTCCTTCACATATTGATTTAAGCTTAATAATTATATTTTCAATCAAGAAAACAAAAATTAAAAAATTCCATTATCAAATACCTACATAATAAATAAATAAAATAAAAACTTCCATAACAACTTCATTACTTTACCGTTTTTTGGATAATTAAATTCGCTATAATCTCAAAGTAATTTATATTATCATTTCCATCTCCATTAACAACGGTGACAATGGCTTTTCTGCTGGCAAATAGACAGCCAAGCGATACACATATATATACATATATATATATATATATATATATATATATATATATGTATGTGTATATGTCTATACATTAATATACATATATAAAAAAAGGAAACTGATTAAGTCTTCGTTGTCGCTGTCGTTGTCGTCGTCATTGTCAATGATATTAAAAAGTTCATTACTTCCTTTTAAGCATCGAGCAAACAATACTTAGAAGAAAGAACAAAACTAACATATAACCTGGAACATGTATCTTCTTCCCTTTATATAAATATGTATATGTATGTACATATGTACATATTTCGCATAACATCCATCGATAGATAGGAAAGCAACAAAAACAACAATCTACTTAAACTTAAAGCATTAAAGGGAAAAATCATCATAAAATAATACTATACAGTATTATATTATAAAAAAAAAAATCCATCCTCCCCCTTCAGGATCAACTATTAGAGAGACACTGAGTCAATGTCGTTAAGGGTAAGTACGAACAAAATATAGACTCACACACATCAAATTTTTCAGAAGACGTTATTAGAGTAGAAAAAAGTAGAAGAGACAACTTAAATCGAATAAAATTTTAGCTGACACAATCAAAATCAAGAAGCGTTAATGCCAACATCGTTTATGAATTTAACTTTAACCGACCGTTTAAATATTGAAAAAAAACGAAAACAACAGTGGAACAAAAGACTTGAGGGGTTATAAAACAGTGCAACTGAATATAATTTTAATAAAATCGTATTAGTTAGACAAGAAATTATATAAATAAATAAATGTTTCAGTCGAACTTATTCTATTATAATGAATTTGTTATTAATTCTGGCTCAAGTTCATTTCATTTTTTTATTTGTGATAATTAAAAAAAAAAATTCTAAAAAAGTAAGTTTCCCGACTACGAGTTAAATAGATGATATTTATATCCAACACTAAAATACCAATCAAATAGTGCTGATGATGAAATCGTAGCTGGTTTCGAAAATGCATTCCACTCAGCTAGTGTGACACAAATATGAGCCGTTTATTTTGAAAGTGGCATAAGTCACTTTTTCAAAAAAATCGAGTTAATAGCAACACTAAATACAATTGAACAGTATCTTCTCATTTTTAAAAAAAATCTCGACTTAAAAAAAAGTGACTTATGCCACTTTCAAAATAAACGGCTCATATATTATATTATATTTTGATACCAACCTTGTTTTAGAGCAAATAACAGAATTAAAATAGGGCCAGCATCGTAGATCTGGACTAGCTGGTATAAACAAACATACTTAAGGCTACTTTCTTGATCTGCCTATAAAGTGCGTGATAACTAAAGGTTACTTTGGCTAAAGTGAACAATGAGGTAATTTTAACCTTTTTTCATTATCACAATTTCTCTTTAAAATAAATTTTATAAATTTTAAATTATGCCAATATTGGCTTCTATGTACCACAGACTACAACCTTTTACATACAAAGTAGCAGGGTTGAATAATTGAAAAAGAAATAGTGGCACTTTTATCTAAATAGTATAAACAACTTTGTTAGCATATCTTAAGTTAAAAGATCAGGGGGCAAATTACGGCATTCGATATCGAATGAAATTTTGTTCGATCGATCGAGTTTTCTGTGCATTTGGTATAGGAATTCTAATTAGAATTTTTTATTTTCGATCGATATCGAATGCCGTAATTTGCCCCCAGACAATCTTAACTTTAATATTATGACATCAATACTACGACAAGTGTCTTCGTTTTTGAACTCATGACACTTTCGTCACTGCAATAACAGCCTTTACATCGATTGTAATGATGTCAATTGTATCATCAATAGAATGACACACTCACACTTTAGAATTGACCAATCGGCATCAGTTCGATGATGAAATGTCATCAATGCGAAAAACATATTTGGAGAATTAATGACAAATTATCACCATTATAGGAAATAATTGGAACAATTTGAAAATAAAATATTATCAACACATTGACCAAATTGTCGTTGATATTACTACGAAATATATTAATAAAAGCTGTATAATTACAATATATGATTTTCTATTTCAATAAAAATAACACTTTTATTTATAAAAGCTTTTTCTAAACAAAAAATATATATAATTTATGAATAATATTAGGAGTTTAATAATTCATTCATTGATTAATTTAAAAGATTTTTTTGGTGAGATTTTAACCTGGCGGTAGCAAAATAGAAAAAAGGAAAACAGAGATCATGTTTTGTAAAAATTCTAAAACATTTTTCACTTACTTTTTTAATATTTATTATAGTTTCACACGCCCGCATCAAATTCGACACCGCACAATTAATTTCTAATACAGCTGATCTATAACAAGCAAAACAGTTGTTTTCCCACATTTGATGACTAATTCCCAAATTCACTGTCATTAGTTAACTAATGGCAACGGTTCAAACAATGATAGCTCTTAGTTTGTCATTAGTTAAGGCACTAAAAGTTCGTATAAGTTAAACAAAAGTTCTCTCACAGGCTTAGGTGTATGTCCTAAGGGACATGAGACCCCTCGAGGCTCCTTCTGTCGACCTAACCTAACCTAACCTAAACAAAAGTTATAATTTTAGTTAACAAATAGTTGACTTATGACTGTGAATTTCGGCCTAAATTTCATTTCTTCGCTTTCATTTTTTGTTATTGTTGATACAGTATGACAAAATGTCATTAATATGAAGACCGGGTGGCATATCATCGTTAGCTTTCTAGTTTTGTCTGTGCATATACGCTGTTTTGTCTTTCTTTTTTTTTTAATTTGTCATAGTAATGATAACGAATATACATTAGTCCGATGGAGTTTGTTTAAGTTTATTAAATTGTGTTTAAAAATAAAAAACATTAATAAAAAAAATTAAATTTGTATAAAAATACAAATTACTAACATAATAATACTATTTAATGTTTACACACAAAAAAATAATCGAGGTTATGTTAACTAAGCTTGCATAGTTCATTTCTTTTTCTATGAAAATAAAAAACT
>NDXZ01038299.1:0-15571 GCA_003055125.1 Paykullia maculata | reverse complement strand
GCGATTTTTTTGCCTCCATACAAATCGACCTGCCCTAATGTACATATATCGGTCGTATATTTTCAAATGTGGTCGGATGATGATACAACAATACAGTCGCCATATATAAAAACAATATTTTTACGCAATTAAAGGCGCTGAAATGGCTGGAAGTGCCACAGGTGATAAGGGTATATATAAGTTTGTCATTCCGTTTGTAATTTCTTGCCCGTCTGTCAGTCTGCCCGTCTGTAGGTCTGTTGAAATCAGATTTCTCAGCCCCTCCGATATCGTACAAACCCGTTACTGGTATTATGACCGAGATATAAGTCAAAAAAGACGAAGTCTCCGGTGTGTATGTGATCAGAGAGTAGTTACATATTCTTCGTACCCCTTTATTATTTTTTTTCTATACAGCTGGAAAATCATATTGTGTGTGTGCGTGACCAGACAACTGGCAAGAACCACCCCCCATCCGGCGAGCTTATCCGACCAATTTTAAAGTAATATTAGTCGGTTGAGATGATTTTATTTATATTTAGTCGGCCAATATTATAGGTAAATCAGTCACCTAAATGGAAAGAACTTGAAATTACAGAAACAAGAACATTTGAAGTAACAGACACTTAAACCAAATTTATTTTCCCAATTTATGAAATCCAACAGGAATTCAAATTATATCAAATTGTATCAGAGTTTCGTTAGATTTTTTAAACATGAATATAGAAAACAAATTATATTCTTCTGTTTAAAATTTTGAAATGTTTTATATTTCAAAGTAACAGTACAATTGTAGATTCGAAGATCTCAATTGATTTAAACTGCGTAAAATGAACAAAGCAACACACACGAATGCATAATTCATACATGTCTTGAATTAGAGAATCCCAAGGATAAAGTGTCATATTTATAAAAAAAAGAAACAAGAAATAAAACGGATTTCTTTTTATTTTTTCATTTGAATTTTTTATTTGTTGATTAGATTATCATGAAGGTATAAACAGTTATGTGTCTATGTAAGTAATACTCAACAAATATATTTTTACATACATTTAAATATGTACATATTTATTGGTGTATGTACTTACATACATACATACATACATATGTTTGTAAGTGTGTATACAATTGAACACATAAAAGTTTGGGTAAATGTGTGGGATTAACAAAATAAAATGTTAATAAATGAAGTTGTTATTAGGCAATAGAAAACCAAAACAATAACAAAAAGAAAATTGCTTTAAGCATTTTAGCAAAAGTTGTTACAATTTTTCTTTTTCAATTTAAAAACAATTCTCTTCTTAAAGAAATGGACGAACTAAAATGATAAACAAAAAATAAAAACCTATTTAAGGCCAATAATAATTGTAATCACTTTCATTATTTGATGATATTAAATGGCAAATTCAATAAAATTTCCTATTAATGGTTCTTTACATGATTTAATTTGATTTGAACTACTTAAGGCCTTACAGGAATGATTGACGCTTTAACTGACATTACACCAAACAATTTGCTTGTTTTTGTAATGTGTAAACTTCACCAAAGGCGTCAATCATTCCCGTGAGGCTTTAATTATCTTCAAATAGTTTATATTCAGTTAACTCATCTAAAAATCCATTAAACAGGAAATTTTAATGGTCATTTATTGAATTATTTGTATACAATAATATCAGATAATAAAAGCGATTACATTTAATATTATCCTTAAATAGGTTTTATTTATTTTATCCTTTTTATTTATCCGTTTCTCTAACAGCAAAATTGTTTTTAAATTAAAATAGAAAAATTGTAACAACTTTTGCTAAAATGCTTAAAGCATTTTTGTTGTTACATGTTTTTTGTTTGTTGTTGTTTTGGTTTTCTATTGCCTAATAACAACTTCATTTATTAACATTTTATGTTGTTAATCCCACACATTTACCTAAACTTTTATATGTATGATGTTTACACACATACATACATATGAGCATTTCCATTAATATGTTAAGCACGACTGAAAAAATAAAACCATCGCCACTTTTTTTTAAATAAGCCAAAGAAGAAAAATCCATTAAAATTTTAGTATGTCAACCCAGAGAAAAAACATGGTTGAGTATGTTCATGGTAATATGATCACAGACAATTTTAAAATTCTATGATTATTACAATCGTTATATGATTGCCATAACCATATTATGGTTGTAGTCATATTTGTTATTTGTTACGGATAATCAAACAAAATAAAAATGTATGGTGTCAGATTATGGTTATCATATATTCTAAAACCATCATATATATGATTATCCGTAACAAATTTTATAGTTTGGACAAACATATAATAATTCTTGCCATCATATATATGATCATAGTATTGACGTAAAATATGACTACAACCATATTATGATTATGGCAATCATATAACGATTGTAATAATCATAGAATTTTAAAATTGTCTGTGATCATATTACCGTGACCATATTCATTCATGTTTTTTCTTTGCGTGTAGAGGTATTTATAGTTTTTAACAATTTTTAAAGTGCTAAAACAACAGTTTAAACATATCCTCTCTTAGATTAATTTTAGGAAATTGCAATTAACAATTTTATTTTAAATAGCGACTAAATTCAGGTATTTGTAACTTTTCAATTATACTTTAAAACGAATGTTACAACAACAATGGACAAGATCCATAAGAAAAAAGGTAATATAGAGTTCAGTTAGGGGTATTTTTTATGGTTTGCTTTGGATGCTATTCTGATGCAAAAACATTATTTTTCTACGTATTTGAATTTGACCGATCGCAAGTATTTCAAAATAAAAGTTCAAGGAAAAATATTTGTCGCAAAAAAATATTGATGTGATTTTTTTTTTATAAATTTGATGTATTAAAAATTTTATAATCTTTTAAGGTTCGTCACGTACGATATTGTAAGTATGAACTACGATTGCAATTAAATTCATCAGAGTTCGCTTGATAATTATGAATATTTTATTAAGATGGGCAAGAAAAAGTCTATTTACATATTCTCTGATGGGAGAAGCGCTCAATTCAAAAACAAATTCATTTTGAAAAGTATTCCTTCTTTTGTAAACGAATTTAGCTGCCAATATTTAGAATGGAACTTCTTTGCAACATCCCATGGTAAATGTGCAGTTTATAAAATAAATGCTACTGGTAAAAGCTAGGTGTGGCATATTAATCAATATTACCAGATGCTTTCTCATTTTATGAATGTGCTCATAAATGGAAGGAGTTAATTTGTTGCATGTTGCTGCCGAAGAGATTAAACAGTTTTCTTCTGATCTCAATAAAAAATGGCAAAACGTCCAGACGATTCCAAAAATAAAAAACTTTATTCGTATTCATATCATGATGATCAGCATATAAATGTTTCTCGAACTGTGCGTATTCATTAATAGAAAAAATTAAAATTTAATAAATATTTAGAGGCAGCAAAAACTAAGCGCCCAAGTAGTACATAGTATGTGTGTAGAAAGAAATGAATATAACTCTTTATTGTTTTTATTGTTATTATTACCGAATACATATTTTTGATTTGTTTTTAACTTTTTTTATGCATAAATTTACAAAATATATATTTCATTACTTAAGAATACTATAAGTGAAAACTATGTCACGTACGATATAAAATTTTGTTTATTAAAAAATCATCTAAAACTTTTTTTTTTTAAAATTATGGATTATAAAGGAAAAATATTTGGCTTTGTGAAGGAATTAGAAAAAAATAAAAAACCTTAATAATTCGCAGATTTTCGCATATTTTTACATGCACCTCTGAGTTCCCAGCTTTTTATCAATTTTCTAATCCCTACAGTTTCTTTAAAATAAAAATATATTTGAGGGATTCACGAGCTAACTTATGATATCATAATGTCATATGTCCTTAAAATGTAAAGTGGTTTAAGTTGCTTTTCATACTAAAAGTGTCCTAAAATAATATGATTTTTACTGCTATGTTTATTGTGCTGTCGTAAACTATCATTAGCCGAATGGAAAAAGCAACAACAATGTACTTAAACTATTTAAAATTTTTAGGACATATGACATTATGTTATCATAAGTTAGCTTGGTTAGTCCCTAAAATATATTTTTTTTAAGGAATTAATTTATATACATTTACTTATAAGACCATTTTCTTATCCTCAAAGTTCCTTAAAAAGCAAAAATATGAATACATTTATTTATTTTGATAAATTTGTTTGTAATAAATACTTATATAAGAAGAGTAAAATTAAAAACACACAAACCAAATCAAAACAATTCTGTGTCAATGTCTGTCTATCATTTCAAAAACTTTAAATTCATAGTCTTCTGACACCCCAGTCAATGCATTTCTGGTTGTACATGCTGTTTGTATTAAAAAGTTTTAACATTTGAGAGGATAAAAAAAATTTGTCACATCAAACTGCATTATTATTTTTTATTTATTCTGAAAAAAATCTTTTAATAATTCATATTGCATTCTTCTGCGAACTTTGGTTTTGGTTGTATTCACAACTGAAAAAACTCGTTAAACACAAGCGTTACTCGTTGCTACAGAAAGCATATTCAAAACTAAAAAGATCTTGAAAGGATTTTAAACCACCAACATGTATATGTATATATAATTTAGTTAACACAGTAAGGTGTTACTCCAGAGAAGGAGCTTCTAGCGATACAATCGTAAATCTAATTGAATTAAGTAATGTAGACCTAATATTTTAGGGAAATTAATTAACGAAAGCTCTCCATCTAGTCCTTTCTTGTGCCATATGACGGACTTGTGGCCACGTGAGGCCACGTTTTGGATACTCCAATTCTACTGATCTTTTCCATGTTATTCTCTGACGTCCAACGTTCCGTCTTCCTTGGGGATTCCACTGTAAGCTGGCCTTTGCTATGTTTGTGATGTCCTTGCGCAGGGTGTGTCCAATCCATGACCATTTGCGATGGTGGATTTCATAGTCGATGGGGGATTGGTTGCTAATTGACCACAGGTTGGGCCAGCATATTCGGTTGATTTTACGTAGACATTTGTTTATAAACACTTGAAGTTTAGATGATATGATCTCAGTTGCTTTCCATGTTTCGCATCCGTAGAGAAGGACTGACTTCACGCTAGAATTAAAGATGTTGACTTTGTGCCGCTTAGATATTTGGGAAGAGTTCCACACTTTAAACGGGATGTAGTATTTTCCAAACGAAGCAAGATTTTTGCTGCTATATTAAGCTGCAGCATAAGATTTTTTAATACATGAGTTTGAAAGAGACATAAAAAAACCAAATAACAAGATTTATAATAAAATATTATTCCCAGAAATCCCCAGCAAAAAAGCGTTTTTCCCCAAAAAAGCCCCTGGGGATTCTTACGAAAATTCTAACCCCAATCACAAACAAAATTCCCCTATTTGAGAACAAATCTCCAAAACTTAAAACTCTGATGCACCTCAAAATCATTTCCGTTTAATGTCACGTACGATATGCCCTTATTTCGCCCGATATTTCAGACCACAAGGTTCCGAATGTGATGAATTTATTTTTCAATTATGGTACCCCTTGAATGTAATATATTGACGAAATTATTTTTCTGTTGCCACTATTTTTGCAAAATCTGTACCGCGTACTGAAGGCGTTCAAATGTCACGTACGATGACGTGGAAATGGTCATATGTATGTACATACACCAGTAAACCTGTAAATACATATGTAATATATATACATAGACACATAACTATTTATATTTTCATGATAATCTAATCACCAAATAAAAAATACAAATGAAAACATAAAAAGAAATTCGTTTTATTTCTTGTTATTTATTTTTTTTTTTTTGATGAAAAAAATATGACACTTTATCCTTGGGATTCTCTAATTCAAGACATGTATGAATTATGCATTCGTGTGTGTTGCTTTGTTCATTTTAAGCAGTTTAAATCAATTGAGATCTTCGAATCTACAATTGTACTGTTACTTTGAAATATAAAACATTTCAATATTTTAAACAAAAGAATATAATTTGTTTTCTATATTCATGTGTAAAAATTCTAACGAAACTCTGATACAATTTAATGTAATTTGAATTCCTGCTGGATTTCATAAATTGAGAAAAAATAAATTTGGTTTAAGTTTCTGTTACTTCAAATGTTCTTGTTTCTGTAACTTCAAGTCAAATTCAATAAAAAAAAATATATGTTTAAATATTAGTTAAATTGTCTATTTGGTCGTTAAGAATACAGTTTTTTAAAGCAGGAGCAATTTTTATATACAAAACATATTTTGCTTTGTTGCTGATTTATAAGGATTTTTTTTTGAAAATGTCCTTTTTGTTTTGTTTAATTTGTGTTTTTTTTTAATTCTGCACAACAACCCCCACCAACCTAAATCAATTACGCAAACTTATAATTTATGTATATTAGTGCCTTTAAAGGTGACAATTAATTTTAGGCTGTCTGTCTACGTGCTACTTTAAATCATATTCATTAAAATATTTATACTGAAAGTCAACGAAAATGAGCTCCTTGTTAATTTGTAGACTTGCTTGTAAAAAATATATTTTAAAAATAGAATTGTAGATATTTTTTTTTATCAAATAAAGAATAACTAATTGCAAAATTACAGGCGAAAAACCTTTTCAATAGAAATATATAAGTACATATGTATGTTCATATATTTACTATTTATTATTGCTCGTACTTTAAATAATAAAATTTGGCAAAAGTGTTTTAAATAAAAAATAAAATGTTAAAGTTCTGTTTAATAATAACAAAATCCTTTAGTAAACAAATTTTAAGTTTTTTGTGTTAATTTTTTGTCTTTAAAGTGGTAATACGTTTTCTTATATTTAGTTCTTGTCATAGACATACATATCCATTTTTAAATTTTAATAAATATTTTATTGAAATAATCATTTATGTAAATACTTTTAAATAAACATTAAAAAACTAACAAAGATCCTTTATCACAAATAATTAACAGGTATTAACGAAAATATATTGTATGTATGTAAATTGTACCCAACTCAAAAACTTTTTTTTCAAGAATAATTGTCAAGACATCAACGAAATAATTTTTTTTTTTTAAATATTCAAACCATTTGTAATCGACAAAAGAAAAGTTTTTATTTTTGGTTTTACATTAATATATTTTGGCCAAAAATTTTTGGGAGAAAAAAAATATTTTTCTGAATATATTATTATTTTATATTTATGATAAAGTTTTTCTGACAAGTCATAAACTAAAGGACTCTGTTTATTTTAAAAGACAAAAATAGAAAAAAATAGACAAGAAAAATATGATTTTAAAAGAGATAAAAAAAGGTGGAAAAATAGTAGCATAAGTTTAGGGTAAATAAAAAATATTTATTAAAAGTAAATTTATATAATTTATTTTACACACACATCCATACACACACACACGCTTTGAAACATCCCACTAAACAATTTTTGCCGATATGTCTGTTCGAATTTTCTTACTTATTTCTGCAGCTTTATTAGATCTTTACCCGAATTGTCTAAATATCCCTTAGCCATTTCACAGAATAATCGGCATTTTTCTTGTTAGATTTTTCTGCACATACTCTGAAATATTTAGCGATTATTACTAGATTATTACTGCACATTTTCGAAAGGAAAGTTTTCTCTTTACGATAATTTTGCTACTTGTCTGCACATAGTCGTTGTACATTTTTGTTGTTATTCTTTAGACATATAACAGAAAATTCTGCACATTTTCCAAACAGGTTTTGGCATACGAAATTTGTCCGACAATTCTGCATATAATCTCAAGGAAATTTTTGTTTCTGTTTTAATAATATAAAAAACAATAACAAATAGCAGAGTATTTTTGGTTGCGTGTCATTAATGAGATTTTTCTCATGAGATTTTTGGAAGGGATTTTTTTGTTGTAATTTTTATAGACATAAATAATAAACTGTAAATAACTTTTTTGCATTCTTTTCATTTTTAATAGTTTTAATTGTGCAATAGTGAGTGCAAATAAGTTGTACTAAGTCAGGGGCCTAATCGTGTCATTCGTTAGCGATCGAGTTTTACTCGAACGTGCGAATTTTCTTTGCTTTAGGTATAGGAATTCCAATTAGATTCCAATTGGAATTGTTAAATATCGATCGCTATCGAATGACAGAATTAGGCCCCAGAATTCAGACTATGCAAGTCTTATTTTTAAGTCTAGTTTTTTGTGTGCGAAAGAAAGAGAAAGGAATTAAAGCAGTTCAGACTCGCTTGTACTGGCAAGTTGCTTCGTTTGCGCATTCGTTATTTTCAACCTGAAGTATATTTTGTTAATTCTTTTTCATTTGTAATTTCGTTATGCCGCGTTGACTTCGTATTTTGTATGTAAATTGTAGAAACGTGCGTGAAAGACAAAAGTAACTGTCAAAACAAACACATACATTCATATACAAAGTAAAACAAATTAAGTAATAAGACTTGTGCTGTGTGAACTTCAATGCAAGTTCAAAGAAGAAAATGATTAAGTAAAAACTTATTTTCTTTCATAATGTGAATTAGGACTAATAAATAAATGTGAAAAAGAAATAAACAAATCATATTAAACAAAAAGTGGCAAATTAAGAAAAACAGATATTGGTAAGTTTTATTCTTAGATGAGTTTTGCAGTAATTTTAAACGGATAGCCTTATTGTAGACAAATTAATAGATAAAAAATGATCAGAGTATTTCCTAAAGAAGTCTTAAATAAATATTTCGACGTTTACGTAAAAAAGTGTTACAAATATTGAAAACAAATGCACAAAGTCTGATGTTTTTACAGACTTTTTTTAAAATATTTTGACCAAAGACTTATACCTTAGACAGGCAAAAGCGTTAATTTGCATTAAAAGCTCACTAATGTGAGTTAAAATTTTAACCTGACAGACGACAATTTTAGAATTTTTAGAATTTTTTTTGGTGAAAAAGCACTATTTATTTGAAAGATAGCTGAAATAACTTTTGCTGAAACTGTTTCGTAATGTAAAAATTGTACATGCACTAGTAACCATTATTCTGAACATGTTGCTACAAGTTGGGATCGCAGTAGGACACTCTGAAATAAGAGACAGGCAATTGTGAAAATTTGTAGGTTTGATATTAGCTTTGTAAATGTGCCCATTAATTAGTGTACGTCGCAAATCGGTGGCACGTTCCATCCTCAGCTCTAACACGCTGTCGTCTGTCTACGGTATAATACACATTGTTTTGGGGATAATTCACAAAATAATTTGAATTTAGCCAACTTATGCAAATTAACGCTGTCGTCTGTCTGCGCTATTATGTTTTTACAGACTTCTTTCTGATAGTTATCAGATGTGTCTAAAATTCCTTTAGAATTTTTCTCCAGAATTTGTAAAGAATTCCGTCCGACAAATCTGCAAAATTTCTCGATTTTCCTTAGAAATATTGTGTCGAATTCTTGTCAACCACCTTTACAAATTTCGATGCGTTTTCATACAGACATCGGATGTGAAATCGGAAACTTGTGCAGACTTTCGGTACGAATTTTTGTTTAGTGGGATATTGAGTCCTCTAACCGCGATAATAACTTAACACACAAAAATCATGTTTCATAAATTATTGCTTATTTCATAATTTGTATCCTATCCTTTGTATTTGTATCATAATTCGTTAAAAGTTTCTTTATAGAAATTTTAAAATAGTCTATAAACTATGTTGTACAAATTATTAAGTCATTTTTTAATTAATTTGTCTTATAAAAATGTTTTCTTTCTCATTTACTTAAATTTTGCCATTTTAATGGCGGACAACTTAAACCAAAATGTGACGCATATGCGTTTAATGTTTCTCATTTAAAAAAGGCATTTTTCATAACGTTTAGTCGTAAATAAATTTTAATTTATATATTTATATGGTAAGAATTTAATTAAATTAAACATCTTCGTCATCTGTTTCTTTTGGTTTTTTTTTCCAAATAATTTTGCTTTGCTAAGTTCGAAGGTATTCGTTTTGAAAAATTGAAGGAATAAATATTTTTTATTACAAAGGTTTTTAATATGGTTTAATATTTAATTCCTTAGGGTAGACAAAATAAGGTCCTTGTATATTAATATATTTAAGGGTATTTTAAAACATTTTAATTTTGCTTTTTTAAAAGTAGCTAAATATAATTGAAATAGAATTTTTGTCCTTAAGGGCAAAAGGTCAGAGAATATTTTCTAATTAAAAAAATCTATACGTTTTATTGAAAATTATTTATAACCTAAAAGGGTTACCCATTTCTCTTGGTGTCCATAGTATATAGACCATAGACTATGGTTACGAATAAGCAATTATAAAGTGCTGTCAATGTGGAATAAACTGACATCGCAGCCATCTTTGCAGCAAAAAAAATAATAATAATAAGTTCTAAAACTGTCAAACAAATCCAAATATATGGAGCTACTAGGTTTACGTTCTTAACGTGTAAAAGATCATCTTGCTTATTCGTGAGCAGCTCTCACTCACATTTATGGCTACTTGTTGTTTGTTTGTTTGTATTGCACTTACATTATTTTGCGGTCGTTTACGTTAAAATTTCGAATCTCGAATCTTTTTTTCTAATTATGATTTTTAAAATCATTTTTAACCAGGCGACACGTCACAGGCTGTTAAATAATTTTATATTAAAATGTAAATAAAACCAACTCTTGTTTACGTTATTTCTTCTGTTAAGGCACAATATGTCTGTGTTACAAGTTACAAATAACATAAAGGTTAAACAGGTTATATGAGCAAATAATGAGGAAGTCAGATTGCAGACTTGCAATAATAAATAATACAAAATGATAGAGATGGATAGACAAGATGTTTTTACATCGGTGGGGATGGAAATATTTTATCATATGTCTTTAATCACACAAGAACAAATGACAAAGATTAAGTTACTTAAACCATCCATTTCTCATTATTACGAATGTCATCAAATACAATTTTCTATTTTAAGCTTTAAAACAACATTACATTAAAATATAATAAACACAAGAACATATTCTATGGATGGAAAAATTTAAAAACATTTTTCTCTCTTCCAACACTTTCCTGTAAAAAACACAATTTATCTGCAACATCATATTTATGGACATTTAAATAAATGAATGAAATTAATTTACAAACTTGTTTTAATAAGGATTTTGTTAAGAAATATTTATGTTTAGAAAATTTGAGAACAAAGTTGTTTTGGTAAAATCTTAAGTTTTCAAAATCTTTCAAAAAAATTATACAGAAATAAGGACCAAATCTGCTATAAAAATTTTATTGACGTCATCTACGTCAGTTTAAAAAAAACTGTTTATAACTTTTGCAAATGTAAATAGATTTAATTTTTTTTATAAAATAAATAAGGAGGTCCATAACAAAACGGAAAAATTTCACTTAAACAGTTATTTGGATAAACGAATAAATTTATTTAAAGCCAAAAGGATATTTAAATTTTTTAAACAGTAGTTGTGCTAAAATAATTTTTTTTAACAATATATACCATAAATAAATTGATTTATCAGGCAATTAATTTTCAAGTCATTTGAATAAGAAATTTGGAAAAGGAACTGTTGCATTTTGGCACAAACCATTGTATTATTTCATTTTGTTATGGACCAAAGCGACAATATTTCGTTTTGATATGAATTAAATTTGGAATTATGGTCTTTCGAGTTGCATACATTTTATAGGAAAAATAAAAACACTTTTATAAACATAGTTTTTTACATAAAAATTTCAGTTTTACGAATATTAAAATTTGCTACACTCTCACTTCAGTGAATATATAGTTATGTCATTTGTTTCACTGGCATCATCTTTTTGTTGATTTAAAGTATATTTGTATAACAATCTAACTCCGGAATGTTTGATCACTTTTGGCAATAATGCTTTTTCAATAGCTAATAAAATAAAGTTAATGTTTATCATTCACTTTTTACTTATATCTCAAAGTTGTTTATGAAAAGATATAGAAATATTGCTTTTTGGTCTGAACCATTTTTTAGTATTGAATTGTAGTGAAACTGTTGGCATTTAATATGTTTTCTAACAGCAGTTAGGTAGATTTTAATATGTAGAATTGGATTCTGTAAAAATAAAAACGAAAAACTTAAAAAGTGGAATCATTGCGTTTTATTATGAACCTCCTCATACCTACAACAAAGAAAGCAATTGATAATAAAATTTGTATTTAGAAAAAATATCGTTTTTTCTTTTTCGTTATATTTATTTTTAAAGTGGCAGCTCTAAGACAACAAATACGACATCGAATCGCATTTTGTTGTTCTTAAATGTCTAAAAAATATCTTAAAAGAGTAACAACTGCAAAAAACTAAAAGAAAAACCAAAATGTAAGCAAATTGCATGCAAAAATAAATTATACCAGAAGAAGTGTAATGTAAACAAAATAGATAATCAGCTGATTTAAAAAGGCCACTTTGTAAAAAATACACTTAAATGGTTTTCGTGTTTATTAAAAAAGCAAGTGAGAAGGTATATTGGATTTTGCCAACATTCCAGCAATTACAAAGTTTTTGCAATACATTGCAATTTTAAAGTAAACTTTTTAATTTTCAACATTATCGGTTGTATTTAAAAATATTTTAAAGAGGTTTTATTTTTTTTTTTATATAAAATTTATTTTTGTTTTCGCTTGGCAAACTTTATTATTTTCTATTAACACAGTCAAATATTTTTACGAATTTGAATACCTAAATGAATTTATATATATGTATGTATATGTACATACATATGTGCAAAGGCATCAAAAGCAATAAAATACATATTGAAAGAATATCAAAGTGTTATATACTTACATGTATGTATGTGTATGAGTTTTTAACAAAAGTTTATTAAGCTAAATAATAATGATTTGAATTTTGATGTTTAATTCGACCCAGTGTCAGGGTGCCTGGTAAAGAGCCACTGACCGCCAAAGCATTCGCATTATTGCGCACATTCATTTCCAATGTACGATTAAAAGTATTTTGCCTATTATTCATCGTATGATTGTTAATATTATTATTGACCGACATATTATATAAATTGTTATTCTTATTTCTTCTCAAAGTTGCAATTGTGGCGGTCGAAGCCTCCGAGTGAGAGGGACTAGTCTGTCCACCACTGGATCTACCGTTATGTTCTTTGTGCGTTTTATAACTAACGTTATCGAGTGAAAAGGCATGATTCTTAGCGCTAAAATCAATTTGTAATTTGTCATCACCATCTGGTGGTACAACCATGGCTAGAACTTGAGTTTCATACTCCTTGAGATTGGCCACGGTGTCGGCACTGTTAGAGGCTTGATAATTCACTATAACGGGATCGTAACGTGTTGGGCTAGGGGTGGAGTATTGACGCATACGTTGTTTGAAATTTTTGTACCTGAAAGTAAAGTGAAAGTTAACTTAATTCATATTTCTTGAAATATCGATTTTAGGAGACTTATCTTTTACTGGTTTAAAAGAACAACATTTACAAATTGTGTAAAGATGTATAAATATTGTAAGACCGCTTGTATATTACATTTTTTTTGAATAAGAATTTAGAGGATATTCCATATTACAATAGCAATTGCACAATGTAAGACATTCCACATTGCGATATTGCGACAGTAAATGAATAGAGTTGAGTTGTGTTATATTTTAGTACAGATAAAGCAAAAAATCCGCTAGGTATTTGTGTTTGAATATACACACATACATAGTACATAGATACAGAGTTTAATTTGACAAGCCCCATTAAGAGTTTGTTATAAAATTAAGCCAAAACAAAAATATAAGGCATAACATGAATAACGTTTGTTTGTTTTTTTTTAGAAAAATCGTCAAATTTGGAACAAAAAATCGTCCAAATCGTCAAATTTTTAAAAAACAAGTCACCAAAAAGCCATACATAAAAAAATCAAATTCTAGGTAAACAAACAAAAGTATTTTATAAAAAAAAGAAATTTTATGGCTTTTAAGAAACATTAAATAGTAGAAACATTTTACATATTTTTTTACATATTATCAACTTATTTTAAAACTATGTCATGTTTTTTATAACGTTTTTGGTTACGTTTATGTTGTAACATCCTGAAAAATTAGTTTTTGGATAATCCTTTCAAAATGAAAGAAGAGTTTTTATTTCTAAAAACTTTTTAATTATTGTTTTTTTAAGATATATTTTGCTGAATATTTTTTCAACATTAACAGTTGGGTAAAGTCATTAAATTATTTACAATCTCGCAAAGATTGAAAAAACTGTTTTTTTTATTGTTTATAAACTTATATATACTTTAAATACGGTCATATCTAAAGAAATAATGTATCTAACATTTTATTTAAAAGCTTATAAAACAACATCTGTTAATAAAAAAAAATCATTACAAAGTAATAACGACCCACAAAGCTATTGAAAATTTAAGATTTGTTTTATCGGCAAAAGCTTCATGAGTGCACGCTTCATAAAGTTCAAAGCAATTTTAGGCCATTTTTTTAAAATCTGCGTCTTATAAAATAAAACAATAAATGTTTTTATTGGCTGAATTTAAAATATCTGAGCGGCTTCCATCACTGTCACCACACACTTCCGTTTTGTTTGACCTTTTTGTAGCTGTGCGTCAAAGACGATGTTAACACCAACGCTAAAAAGCACCCCACCCCCCATTGACTAAATTATACTGAAGCATTTTTACAAGAAGATAAAATTCATTTAATTTTCCTTTTTTTTATTTGTTTATTTTTTTTTATCTTAAGGCTATTTATTATTTTTTGTTAAATACTTTGTGAAGGGTCAATTGGATTGATTTGTTATTCCATTTATTTTGCTTGTGTTTTCGATGATTACCTTTTTCCCCAAACAGTTATCCATTTATACAATGTGAAGCTTTTTAAGGTGTTTTCTAACACCAGTTATATGTAGTTAAGTTTCTGGCTTCCGTGCTTTTTAAAAAATAATGAATTGGTGAATAACTTAAACGTGGCCTTTTGTCTATTGATTTTAAAACAAAGACTTCTACGACTTTTTGATAGTGTAGTTGAGTTTTGTTCACATTAGATATTGTCGTCACAAACATAAACTCAACACTTCAATTTAATTATTTACAATAATGTGTCGTGTTAATATACCAATTAACAAGTAAATTAAAACATATTTATAAATTTTAATTTATAAAAAAAAGATTTTGCTCACGGTTTTGTTCTAATTTTGAGACAGTATCGAATATTTCCCAAAGTTCGAATTTTTATTCAGATTCGAGTCTCTATAAAAATAAACATCTTGATTATCTGATTTTTTTATAATTTTGCTCTGCTTAGTTTAAAGGTATTTACGTTTTGAAAAATTCAAGGGATAAATATTTTGTTTTTATCTGTTTAAAGATGTAATCGAATATTTTATGTTACAAAAACTTTCGCATGTTTTAATGGGTTAAAAATGTATGAAACATAAATTTATACTAAAAAAATAATCGTTTCAAGGCGTATGCGTTTTATGAAACTGTGCTCGAAATATATATAAATCATACGTACTGCATTGCGTGTTGTTATAAGACAAATTTAATACCCTAAATTGAACCCGAAATTTAATACTTAATAAATTCACGCAAAGAAAAAACATAAATGAATATGGTCACGGT
>NDXZ01038293.1:0-19925 GCA_003055125.1 Paykullia maculata | reverse complement strand
AAGCCACCCAACAAGTAAATAGTCTTAAGTTTATACAGTTTTTTGCTTCTCCTGTAAAAAAGTAAAAAGTATACTTACGTCCTTAGAATTTTAGGTGACGATATGTATGTAGTATGTATTTTTATACATTTTTATTTAAAAATGACTTTTATCTGAAATATTTAAAAATTTCCTTTGTCTAAAAAAAAACCTTTTAGCTGTACATTTTATTCCTAGCTCTTTTACTGCCCTCTTTCTACCAGCCTTTTAATTATTTTTATATATATTTTTTTTTTACCTCAAGGACAAGACATACATACATCATCTTTAAATACTTTTATGGTCCTATATGAGTTTATGTCATTTCGTTTTTCTGCCTCGTTTTGTCTTTGCTTCTCTTTACCCATTTTTATAACAAATATCCCTTTATCATAAAAAAATATGACCCAAGTTTAATGACAGCATTGAGTTTTAGTAGAAAAAAATAAAATAAAGGATTTCAGCATTCAAGCCAACATTTTTAAATCTTTGAAAGATGTGTTGAAATCATCTTTCCTATTTTAAAGAAGAAAAAAAACAAAAAGCAAAATCGAGATTTTTCCCTCACTCTCCACTTAACTTCTTTTCTCTTGGGGTTATTAAAT
The DNA here is from genome assembly GCA_003055125.1 of Paykullia maculata. NCBI lineage: Eukaryota > Metazoa > Arthropoda > Insecta > Diptera > Rhinophoridae > Paykullia > Paykullia maculata. The sequence goes on along the minus strand of NDXZ01038293.1, from coordinate 19,302 downwards.
AAACTAAATGTATAATTATTTCATTTGTTGAATATTGATTGTCACTGTTTTATGTGGTAGAAACTAGTTTCTTTTTAGTGTGTGTAATAATTATAGTTATTAAAAAAACTATCGTGTTTGGGTAGATGGAAATCTCATAAAACAGAGACATGAATTATATGTTCGTTCGATTTATGATTTGTTTTGAAAGTTCAAACATTTGGCCTGCTGATTTCCTGTTTTATTTTATTTTTTTTTAAATTAATGACATTTTTTTTTTTTTTTTTGTTAAAAAATACATGCATACATACATACATATACTTACATACTTATGTATTTTTTCATTTAAGTTTCTTTACTGACATAAAAATAAGAGTAGAAGCTGTCATGATGTGATGCCAAATAGTATTTAAAATTGTGTTATAAACAAAATCTTATAAGAATAAAATGAATAAAAAAAATGACGTAAATATCTTTAATCGATCGTAAAGTATGACATAAATTTTGTAACATAAAAAAAAACTGGTCAGCTTTTTTATAAATTTTACATACAAGTATATACATTCATACTCACACACATATACTGGCTCTTCTGTTGAATTTTTGTCACCTTTAATGACAGTTTTTTTGTTATCTTGTTAAGCTTCTAAACCCCAGATCGTTTCTTGATTTTCTATTAAATCGAAATCTCTAGAAAAAAATTCGAACATTTATGTCTTTTGACTTTGATGATTTATTATCGTTTACAATCAGTAGTTAATCATTAACATTTATATTGAATTTTTTACATACACATACATACATACATACATACATCTACTCATTACACACACAAAAAAATCGAAAAGAAGTAGAATCAGATAAATACAGAAAAATTTCAAGCTAAAGTTGGGAGATGTATCACAGCAAGTCGTCATGTAAATTTTAATTATATTCATGTAAAATTTTAAACTACAACAACACCAAGAAATAAAATAAAGGTCGGTTTGGCGGTGGTTTTTCAAAGTTTTTATTTTCAGTGTGTGTGTGTGTGTGTGTTTTAATGCCCGAAACTGTGTGTTTTATAAAAATCTTTAGAAATAACATCTAAGCTTAAATAGTTTTTGTTTTAACTACTGCTGTTGCCTGCTGCCACTGCTAAGTGCCACATGTATGACTGACTGACTACTGATTTTTCTCGTTGAACTAAGCTATTTCACTTAGTACGTGCGTGTGTGTATAATTTTGTTTGCTTTTTTAGTTAGATATAAATATCGACGTTTTTCATGTAAAGAAGGTTATTAAGAAATTTTTAATGGCTATTTAAGAAGAATCCCACTGTTATATGATCAAAAACTATAAACTTTTTTGCTTTTCAATATGTAAACTTTAAAATAAATCAACTGCTAGTAGCAACAGCTGGAGTTTGAGTTGGAGTTAAAAAAAAAACGTAAATATTTGTTTGTTATGGCTGGTTTGGAATTTTTGCTCGTAATTGATAGTAAAAATAGTTAAGTTTTAATTAAAATATACATTTTGCTACCGAAAGATTTACTTTATGTTAAAAGATAAATTTGTATCTGACAAATATTTTTGTATCTTTCGGTTGCAAAATTTGCACTGATAATAAATCTTCAATATAAATTAAAGCAAGTTTGAATTCAAGATTCAAATATATTGAATTTATCTAAAGGGATTTACAAAATATACAAAAGTATGTAAACACAGGCAAAACAGTTTGGGTTTTGATCGTAAATTTATTTCAACAAAATTTCGTTCAAGAAATTCATTACTTAGTCAGCAATAAAATTTAGTGAGAAACAAATATATATGGATTTTTAAGCCAGAATTATTCGATTAACGAAGAGTTTGTTTTCCATAATTTATTTGTAATCAAAAGATTTTTAAAACTTAATAACCATTTTCATTTTTAACCTTTTTAGATTACAACTCATTTATAAGAACTTTCCACATCAACACAAGCACACCCTAAATCGACAGAAATGGAACATTTAATGACTGCCTTTATGCCACCATCGTATTTGTTGGGCCATCCTACAGGCTCGGGCATCTCTTCCTCTTCGGTCACTACCTCTCCAGCTACTTCGCCAACGGCCAGCACCTCTGCCCTAAGTAAACCAAAGAGATGGGGCTCCCCTCCTGTTAATATGGGTGGTCAGTTTATTAATCCAGCTACTGGCAAAAAACGTGTACAATGCTCGATTTGTTTTAAGACTTTCTGTGACAAGGGCGCCTTAAAAATCCATTTCTCAGCTGTACACTTAAGGGAAATGCACAAATGCACGGTAGAGGGTTGTAACATGGTGTTTTCTTCACGTCGTTCTCGAAACAGACACAGTGCTAATCCTAATCCTAAGCTGCACTCACCGCACATACGCCGTAAAATATCACCCCATGACGGTCGCACCGCTCAACAGTTTCCCCTATTTCCAATGGCACCAGCTGGAATTTTACCTCCTACGGGCTCTATGCCTGCTTTCCCCGGTCTAATGCCACATCAAAGTAATGCTTTTGCTCCTCACCATGCTGCCATGTTTGCTGATTTCTCCAGTCCCCAATTCCAGCACATGCTAGCCAATCAGGAAAGGCTAATGGGTGCTAACAACTCCTCACACTCAAGTGGTGCTTCCAATGCCTCCGATAATGATGACGATGAGGGTTATATTCTTGATGTTCAGGGTTCAAACGCTAGTCAGGGTAGTCACAGCGATGTGGAGGATTATTGCCGCGAAGTGGAAGATGAAGAGAATGAAGAAGATGAACTGATATCAGTGTCGATAGAAGATGAAATCAAACCCATGAACTCGGAAGATTCAAATGAACCTTTAGACTTTAGTTTAAACAAACGATCAGCAAATACTTTATCGGCAGCCGAAAGGCTAATGGCCAGTCCCAGCGGTAGCAGTAGTAACCAAAAACCCTCAAATAGCTTCTCTATGGACAGTTTATTAGGCAAAAGAAAACGATCATGCAGTGAATCTGAAATGTCTTGTGGTAATGCTTCTCCGGTAACTATCAAAATGGAAAATGAAGAAGATGATAGTAACTGCTTGGATTTATCTGCTTCGCAGGCAGTAAAAAAAATACAAACTGTGTCCTCCGTCCACTCCTCACCACTAACAGCTGATGAACAACATCTTCGATTACTTCAATCACAAATGTTTGCTGCAGCCGCAGCAGCAGCCGCCGCTCAAACCAAAAGCTCTGACAGCAGTGAGAGATTATACTCAACGACACCACCACCACCACCGCCCATGTGGAATCTTTTGTCAGAAGTTTATCGTTCTATGCTTATGAGCAGCACCACAAATCTTAAAACGCAACAACAACAACAACAGCAGCAATACAATGAAATGTCCACAAATGCAATACCAGTTTAAAAAGCGGTTGCAAATATTAACCCCTTAAGGTCCTCATAAGAACTCGCTTTAGGTTGTTTACCTCAAAATATGTTAACTTGTTGTAAAATTCTCATTATTATTATTTTTTAATATTAAATAAGTTAAACTAAATGTAAATAATAATGTCTGTATAAGTGATTAGAAACTGTAAATAGTTTATTAGAACCCCCAAAATCATCATTTTACCTACAAAAGTATTCAGCGATATTTAAAAAAATTAATATCTTTTTTTTTATTATTAAAAAAAAATTCTCTTTTTTCCCTCTTACTTAAGTTTTTCTAACGCCCTTGTGCAATACCCTCTAAATTTTTTTTCCCCTTTTCCCTATTTTCCTACAATTTTTAGTCATTTTTTTTATAAAATTATTTTAAAGAAAAATAAATTTTTATTTAAATCAAAAAAAAAATAACAGAATAATTATTTTTTTTTCTAATTTTATTTTTACAAAAAGTATACGTTTATTTTTAATATGTAATTTATAATTAAAATTATATATTATAATTGAATTTTAATTATTTTTATTATGTCGTTATTATTAATGTCATATTATTATAATTATTTGTTAGTCATTTAATTCTTTTGTGAATAAAAATTTAATAAACGGTATTAAAAATGTGTAACATATCTTTGTATCAATTTAAAATTATCATGTAGTTAATTGTAATAAAAAATTATATCAAAATTACATGAAATATTACTTAATTGCTACAACAAATTATTTCAACCTAATTAGTATTATGAAAAAAAAAACAAAATCAATAATGCTTTATTATTATGTGAGATTAATAAAAAATAATAATTTTAGCGAATTTTATAAAACAAAAAAAAATTGAAAGTTTATTCAATTGAAAAAATTAAATCAATGTTGTTTTATTTCTCTTTTATACAGACATTTTAGGACTATTACTTGGAATGTTATAAAATTAGAAAACATTGGGTGTAAAACAGGGAATATATGTTTGCAGACATGAAAATCCTCAAGCCTCTGATCACGTTGTCAAAAAACGACTAGATGGACTATGGAGGAAGATTTAGTTTAGTTTAAATTTAGTTGTAGCGCAGGTTAGCTTGCCTCGACTGTGAATATCCTCTTTAAAAAGTATTAACTGCTTGGCCCACAAAAAGTTTAAATTTGTTTTTATATAAAGGATATTTGTTCGAAAGAAAATATCGTTCGCATTCTGTGGGCCAGGCAGTAAGTCTTTTTAATTTTTATTAAACCCATAATAAAAAAAATTATATACATACTAGGGATGGGCAGATGCAAAAAAAATATCGATATTTTTTATATCGATATTTTTTTCAATATCGTTGCCGGTCGATATATATCGATATTTTTTCGTAAATTCATTAAAAACAGGAAAAACGAATCTTATATAACAAAAAGACATTTTTTTTTATATTTAACGGTTAACATAGAAACAAATAATACAGAAAACTTGTGATTGATAGAAGTTATCAGATACTGACACTCACCCCTTGTCTGATGTGCTCACCTGTTAAACAGCTTCTCTTATCGGGAACTGTCAGACCGCTGAAGCATCTCATTTCGAAGACACCGAGGAAGCCTGACAAACTAAGTATCTAAGGGCGACTTCAGAAAGAACAGGAGTGCAATTCTGGACACCCACAACTTCACATCGTTAATTCTTTGTTAAAAATAGGTTAAAAACAAAACAATGTACTCTAAACATTATCCACAAGTTATGCACAATAGAACAACTAACGCTAAATACACTCCAACAATGAAACTGTATATAGAAATATTCAACTTTCACACTTGGAAGTTATGAGTGTGAATATATTCTTGTTGCTATAGACTTGCAAATACCTTTAATGGGATCAAATTAAACGCGCAGTTACTGTCAATACAATCATTATAACAGTCTATTCGATAAAGACTGCGACGAGAAGATTATTTTTACAAATTAATAACATAAAATACAAAACCAGAGTTCAAAAATATCGAAATAAAATTGCAAGAAAAAATATTGATATATTGCAAGGTAAAATATCGACGAAATATATCGATATACGACTATCCTATACTTGCTGCTATTTTTGTAACCAACACAACGTGTGTGTTTGATCGAAGTGCCCCACAAGTAGAAGCTTCCATTCCATTCAACCAAAATCTAATTTTGCTGCAGCCCGACTGCAGGCCTAGGGAATCCTTGAGATATATTTAGTTAATCTAAGTCCGTATTAGGACATTATCTTTCCGCGATGTAAGTTTCAGTTATGGCCCCCTCGTCCACCCCAAAGACTGTTCACTAACAATCATTGCAAAAAAAATTCCTGGCGTAACTGGGTCTTTGGTCCAGAGTGTGTTTTAATTTACATGCTGCAATAGCATCATAGTGCCAAAATTACCGAGAAACATGCCCGTTGGAGAGTGAAAGAGACAATTGCATAGTAAAATATTTCACGATGTCAAAACGTAAAGTGCTAGGTCTTCATACATGTCCATGTCGTTAGGTTTGGTTTAGAAATGCACTGCCACTAAGTGAATCTTGTGCGGGTTGGTATTGTGAAATGTTTAATAATTTTGCATGTTAACATTGGCATTTTTCCGACAGACAGCGCCAATTTTCTTAGACGATCTCACATTCTTTAACGTACAGTTATTGACGGATTGTTTACCAACCCAGTCATTTCAAGATTGTAAACTAAACGTCAATTACGTTTGAAAAAACAGTTTTTAGTTCTCATTGTGATTTGTTAATAATAATTTAGTAAAAAGACAACATATTGACGGATGCTGCCCGAACAGAACATAGCTGCCACAGACTGTAAACGTGGAGTTGTCCTTACTAGAAACCCCTAATTTACATTAACTAACTATAATTTATCACTGAATTACTTTCGGCCTATTCAAAGCAAATAAAATTTTTTGTAAATTCTATTTTACCGTTAAAATAATTGTTATTATCGCAATTGAACTTATGTTTCATATACAAAAATGTGTAAAAAAAAGTGTTGTGAAGTAAAGCAAATATAAATCAACAAACTTTACGATTAAATTTTTAAGTTTTCAAAAAATCAAATATGGAGCAAAATTTTTCATAAATATTTTTTTTGCGTTTGAAATCATCATATCATGTCTTAAGTCTCTTATGCCAACAGTTTACAAATATATCGCCTTTAAGGGAGTGACCAAATTTGCGAGAAAACAAATCTAACAAATTAATCTTGTGTCAGGTTCTTAATAAACAGATTTGACTGTATGTGAGAGACTTTCTAAATAAAACATTTTTAAAATTTAGATAAATAATAAAGAGGTAAATTTGTATTTTTTTTGTATTAAAATTTTAAAAAGAAAATCAAACACACATGTCTCTGCCGTTTTAAATTGAAAACTTGTGGTTGAATGTGTAAGTGATTTTCTTAAAAATTTTCCAAAATCTATTGACGTTGGTGTTTTCATTTCCTTTAAATTATTTTTCAATTTTGTGATTCAAAATTCTTAAGACTTATTGTTTTTTTGTCTCTCTCTCAAATTTTGTGCCGATGGCCATGTGTTTTGTATTTTAAAACTTGAATATATATTTCACTTGACATTTGAATGTGATAGAATCAGTAGCATCCAAAACAAAAAGAAAAAACTCCTGTGTGATAGATAAATTGATATTTTAATGTTTTTATTGTTTATATTTAAATTGTATTACGATGAGAGTGTGTACCACGAGTATTTGCGTGTGTGTGTGTATGTTGCTACATGACTAATGCAGCATATACATACATACGCACATATGTGTTGTATTTTTAATTTAATTTCAAATTCCCCTTATTGGGAAATATGTTGGCAAATGAAGGGTAAAAGTGGCAGTCGATAGTATGAACTATTATAAAATAATAAAAATCCAATAATTCATGTTTATTTTTACACAAACACACAACACCAACAACAAAAGAGAAAAAATTCATAAATTTATTAATAAGATAAACATTTACATTCTTTCAAAATGTTGATAAATAAATTGGAATAGAAATAAACAATATTATTTGTGTGTGTGTGTGTGTTTTTTTCTGCGTTGCTATTACGTTAAGGTTGAACCATTACGTTTGGTCAACCACTTCCAAACTTTTAGAATTCAGAGGGGAATATGTTTATTGAAAATGTATTTTCAATTATTGATCGTTTAATATTGGCAATTTAGGAGTTGGTGGTTGCGGATAAAAATTATAATTATGTTGCAGCGCTTATTAATTTATTTAAACTTTGAAGAAAACTATAGGACAAGCGACAAATCTGTCTTTTATTAAACATGTATCTTCTTATATATTTACTTTAGGCAAAATCGATTGTAGTGACTTTTAACTGTTTGACTCATTATATGATATAAAATAAGCGTTGCCCGCGCTGTGCCTATTTTGTAGCATGCGTTGGGGAGTTTTAATGTCGGCATGTAGTGCAGTGGACAAACTAAGAATGACTGCTTTGTTAAAGCCCTTATGACACTAAATTTTTATTTCATTGAATTATTATAAAATTGATAGAAAGAAACAGTAAATGTTAGAAAGAACAAACTATAAAAACCATAAACAAAAATGCAATGTTTTTATTCTATTGTTGTTTTCAATAAAAATGTTGCCAACTTTTTGTTACGATAAAACGCAAACAAAGCAACAAATAAGAGTAATTAATCGCGGTATTTGTCCATAAACTGGAGATTTAGCAACACTAAAAAGTCAATTTTAAGTTAAAGAGTTTTACATTTTTTTTTGACAGAACTTAATTTTTTATCGATAACTTCAGTAAAATTTTTGTCAATTTGCTATTTATGTTTATATATCTGAACTCTTTGCACCTTGCATATTTTGCTATTACAATATATTTGCACTGCTCTCATAAACTTGAACAATGCAAGAAAAATGTAGTGTCATAAGGGCTTAAGCTATGTATGAGCCAAAAGCAGGTGCAAGAAAAGACAGACCAGACGAAAATAGAATATAGACTTTTGCACACTTAAATCTAACCAACACTCAAGCTTCTAAAAATTAATGCTGATAGATTTGAATCTGGGTAAGATTTATTTAGCAGAGTCACATTGCCACCCAGACTTATACAATTTGTATGACTAAGTGTAACATGAGTTGAAAATAACTTAAAACCCACGTACCAATTTCTGATTTAGCTTAATGACGTCTGTTCAGACGGAAACATTTTTTTAATTCTTAAATATTAAATAGAAACGATACACAATATTAAAAATAATTCAAAAAATTTTTTGGGGGCGAGGGTTCAACCTTTCGAATAAAATTCACTCCTGACAATGATTTTAATAGTCATTTGAGGGATTCATATGCTAACTTATGATATCTTAATGTCATATGTCCTAAAAATTTTAAGTGGTTTAAGTGGCTTTTTATATTAAAAGTGTCCCTAAACATTATGACTGTGGCTGCTATGTTTATTGTGCTGACGTAAACTATCCTTAGCCGAACGAAAAAAGCAACAACACAAAACTTAAGCCATTTGTAAAATTTTTAGGACATATGACATTATGATATCATAAGTTGCTTGTAAATTGGATTAAAAATAAAACAAATGCAATACATATAATCAAAATTTACTGACCTGAATTTTGTAAGGATTAGACAATGGCCTTAAATCATCATAAAATCATAACATTTAGGGATTATATTGAAATAAAAAACAAAAATTCCAAAACTTTAATAAAGAATTTTGAAATACAAATGTTTTAATGCGATAAATTTCAACACTTCACTTGAATTAAATGCTCAAATTGATCATTCTTCTTCGTTTAAATGATTTTTAAAATATATTTGCTTCAAGTTTGTATTCTATTTATTTCTAGTGTAAATGTGTATGTGTGCGTAATGAACTAATTTAAACATTGCTTTGGTTATTGTAGTGTATATTGTGTTTGATATTTCACAGTCTTGATTTTGAATGGTTGATTGACAATATGAACAAAATCGCTTCAGTTTTATTGCTTTGATTTAAATGAGCAAATGAAAGAGGAAACATTTTTTGAAATTCCTTATAAAAATGGGTCAATAATTCAAAATGTGTAAGAGTTTTTCTTTTTGACATTTGAAATAAACGAGGAATGAATGTTTTTATAGATAAAATTAAATAATTAATTAAAATTTATACTTACACTAGCTGACCGGCAAACGTCGTTTTGCCAAATATATTATTTTTTATCCTAATTAGAAGCGATAGGCCATAATTTTGCATTTCTACACTCGTAAACGCAAAAAATATAAAAAAGTACCCTAAAAGTTGAAAAAGTACTTTTTGGCCCCCCGTTAACCCGAATTTTCCCCTTTCTCTAACCCATTACTATTGTTGTTATTATGTTATACTATGTGTTATGTATAAAGGAATCCGTGTTTAAAATTTTACCCAAATCGGTCTAGTAATTTACTATTAGACGCATTTTCCGATGTTTCCCCCGGCTGCAGCGCCATCTGCCGGGCTGAATCTAAACCATCCAGGGCGCCACCCAAACTCATACAAAAACAATTCATTTAAATCGGTGCAGCCGTTTAGAAAGAGTTCAGTGACATACACACGTACAGTTGAACCATATATATAAAGAAGATATGTATGTGAATATGTACATACATATCTAATCAATCAATATTTTATAGATTTTGTTATCTAGAATCTTTCTCTACTTGAACAAAAGTAGATTTATACAATAATTTATACAAACGTGTTACAAGGCGATATTGTCGGCTGACTCTCTAAAGAAACGTGTAGTTCTCATGGTCCTTGCCGCAATTTTTGATCAAACTAGAATTCTTCTTGATCGCCCTTAACCAATTGGCGCATTATATATCCTTCACTGCCAATACACGAATTTTGTACAAGGCAAGCTAGTAACTTTAAGGACTAACAGGACGTTAGTCGTTAGTTCTCTAATTCTTTAAACTGCTGTTGATACAGTGATACGTATCTCTTAAATGTTATTAACCTTGAGAGAATAAAAATATATTTTTTATTGCTTCTTTTGTTTCCACAATTATATATTGGAAAATCTTTAGAATATGCACCAAAAGTAATTCCACAGCAAAAATTAATTAAAAGTGTTTATTTCAAATTTAATCCATTTAATTTTAATTCAAAAATAAATTCTAGGAAACCAACTTAAAAAAGACTTAACGCTAAAAGCAATAATTTCAATAAATTCAGCTGTATTGAAACTATCAGAAGTTCTGAGAAACTATGTTGACTCTTAAAAGTAGCCATTACAAGATAATTAACAAATAAACTAGTGAATGTTGGAGACAAGAAATGTTTTAATATAACCAACAAGTGTTCAAACAAAGCCGACGTTTTATAAGCTGCCTAAACGCGCCTGAAAAAAAACTCTGAATAAAAAAACATCACTTATTTAAGATTCATGGAAAAACTATGAAAGAGATTATAAAAGAAAAAAGTATGCGGTAAATAACGTGCTACATCAAAGAACTTTTTAACATTTGAAAATGAATAATTACAATGACCAAGTATTTATGACACTAAATGACCAAATAAACATGGCTTTAAACATGGTTGATGCCTTTTGGCTTAGAACTTAACTGAAGTTGGTAGCATTGAAACTAATTAAATGCTGGCTAAAACTCACGTTTAAGGGTTTAGATATACAAACTGCTACACAGTTACTTAAGACATATTTAAAGAAGAGATAGAAAGCAGCATTATTTGGACATCATTAGAAGTGTCATAAAAGTATTTTAAGAAAAAAAAAAAAATCTTGCAACTTAGAAAAAAGAAGCCGCTTTTTAATGTCTCTTACAAACAATGACAACGAAACTAATTTCTAAAATAAAAACATTGACCGCTTTTAACCCTTCAATATTATACAATGAATTTATGTCTGTCCGTGCTTTTAACAATTCTATTTGGATAGACAAACACTTACCTACCCGTTCGGCCATTCAGCCAAATACTACACAAAAGATGAACAAAAATACAAATCTTAATTGCCACATTGGGCGACATGTTGTGCAAACATGCTACTGAATTTGGTTTTTAACTAGAATTACTACTCTTCTCTTTTACGACATGAAACATTCTAATACATCATCTTATCTAAACCGACATTTAGAGTTAAAAAAAAAGAAACTCACACCAAACTACGAAATTGTAAAAGAAGAAGAAACGCAGATCTATCTGCCAAATAAAGGATCAATTTCCAATGAAAACATTGACAAGCGTAATTAACACATTTTCACGTTTCCAAATATCTAAAGAAAAAAAACTGTCTGTTCAACTGTCCGTCCGGCTCTGTGTCTATCTGTCTATCATTCATTCTTTCACTCATGGTTACTTAAATTATCACACTGTTGATGTCTTTTCTATATTTAAGTTGTGACAATTAGTCCTTGGTATTTATTTATACATACGTATGTATGTACGTGTGTGTGTGTGCCTGTTGGTCTGTTGTATGTGTATTTATGACATTTGATGTAATTTTTATCACTTTGTCGGTAAATTTTAAAGCGTCAAAAGAAAATATTATCTTGTGTGTTAAACAAATATTTTCTATTCGTAACAATGTAAATTTCGGTAAAAAGAATTTTTTTTTAAAAACGATGTTTTCAAATGTGCTAATTTAATTTTACGAGGATAAATAAATATTTTACTTAGATGACGAATAAACCAAAACAACGTAGAGAAAAAAAGGAGAAGACTTGAAGAACGTAATAGGCGATAGAAGGTAAAACAAAAGGATTTTTTTTTGGAAAAAAAATATAAATAGAAGTAATAAATACTTGGATCCAAACGTGAGTTTAAGTTAAAAAAAATTATGTATATTTAGGGTATTCGTTAAATCGCTTAAATGCCTCTTATATTTCATAAACTCCTTAATTTTCATATAATATTTAAAGCTTAAGAGGTATAAGAGGCATTTAAGCCATTAAACGAATGCCCCTATTATTAAAATGTATAAACATAGATTATAAAGGAGTTTTTATACAGAATTTCTTTAATAATTCACTTGCTGAGGTCTTTGGCAAAAAAAGCTCATTCTATTTAGTATCTAAGCAAAAAAATAAAAAACAAACAAACAGAAGGTACATTGCGGCGTTTGGTATTAAATGTCACCTGGCCTCTTTCAAATGCTATGATGAGTTAGGTTGAACAGGCAGCTGTGAAAGATAGGAAGGTTCAACCCACTCGGGTCCGATACGTACAGGCCCCTTGTATTAGCTATGATGAGTTACAAAAAAGTGTTAAAACTACAATCGGTCCCACCCACTTTGGAACTAGTACAACTACATAAGTATTCGCAATGAGTTCTTTTTTTATAGCCCGAGATAAAACAAATCTTATATACCCTTCACTAAGTCTATTTATGTATGTACGTATGTATTTACATGTCCGAAAAGTTTTTAAAGGCTTAAAAAACTCAAGGCGAATTCATTTACCAGGTGGTGTTGAAGTGCTAGGTGATCTACCTTTTTTTTTTGCATAATTGGAGGGCAAATTGCCGAAAATTGTTTACGTTTAATGCTTTAACCCACACTGTTTTTGACAATTATACCAACGAATAACAACAAAGTTTTACTTGTTGTAATCTCACCACCACCTAAAGTAAATCCGCCTTGATATAGGGTTTTCGCTCATATCTTTGCTGATTCTTGGCCAATTAGTAAATTTTTTTCAAGTTTGCCAAAAAAGGCATGTCTTACACTACATTTTCACCATGAGTTTTTTCAATCATGGCAAACGCGAGTTTTTTTTTTTTGGGAGAGAGATAATTTGTATTTTTCTTATTATGTTTTATTTTGTTTTGTACTTGCACGTGAGAAGAGCTGCTTTTAATCGTATTTTTTTCTTAATACGTAATAAACGTTATATTTTCTGGTGTTTTTCGAAACTTATTTATATAAATTAAATATAAATATAATTTAATATTTTTATTTTTCTTAGTTTACGAATGAATAATTAAAGAAGATTATATGATGATAGTCATGAAAAATCATCATGTAAATACGAAAGGTTTTTGGTAGCAGTTTTAAAAGAGAATTGAAAAAAAAAACATGAAAAAAACTCATGGTGAAAATGTACACCACACATGTACATAAAAAATAATAATTTATGTGTAAAAAAAATTTTTTTTTGCTTATATCTCCTTAATTGTCGGATTTTGCTGATTTTCAATAGCAAGGATTTCAGTTGCTTGATACCAATAACGGGTCCGTACGACATCGGGGAGCTGAGAAAAGTTTATTTCAACAGACAGACGAACATGACTTAATCAACTCCCTATTTATAAGGATTCAGAATATATATAGGTTATTCACGATAGGTTGATTATCGGCTTATATGAGTATAATATTAAAAATAACTTCTGTGTACCGTGAACACCCTTTAGTATTAGTTATCTGCATATTTTTTATCAATCAGCTATTCCATGTTTTGTTTTAAAATTTTGTTGCATGAATTTTCATTTAAATTGGACGCAAAATGCCTAAAAAGTACAAAAAGTCAAATAATTGACTATGAAATAAATATAAGTATGTATGTATTTCTGAAATTGCATTTATTGAAGGTATGTTGTGTTGCAAATATTAAAGCTTTTGATAGCTATATACACAGTACACAACGAACAGCGCGATGCCGTCATTCATGAAAAAATTGATGAACAGTTGAATGATACAACAGCAATCAGCTTTTTTCGACGAGGAGAGGGGCTGTATGTACCGAAAACCATTCATTTGCGAGATAATGTGCTCAGCTGTGTCGACAAAAGTCAATTCGCTCGTCTTGTAAATATGTTTAAATGATATAGTTTTTCAAGGCCCAAGCTCTCACTTGCAACTTTCCGTGGATTTGCAACTATCAAATGTGCTGTACAATATGTATATAATACAATACTTATGCTGTTGTTGCACCTACGCCTGAGCTAAAAAGGCAAGCACTGTATAACATAATTTTACTTTCCAACACTGCAAATAATCAAATAAGCAGATAATTTAAAAACAAAATCACATAAACGTTTAAGCTCATAACATGCCTACCGTGAATAACCCAATATACTTTATGGGGTCGCAAATGAATATTGTAAAAATTACAAACGGAATGACAAACTTGACAATGACAACCGGAATGACAAACCCTTGTCACCTGTGTCGAAGAGTATAAAAAGAAGCTTCTAAAACACAAGGTTCTACATCCAAAGGGTAAGTATGGTCACAGGAATATGATCAGAGATTATTTTAATATTCTATGATCACTGCATTTGTTTATACAATCGGCACAAACTTATTATTGTTGTAGCTGATTTTGGGCGACTGATTGAACCATAACTATGATTATAGCAATCATTTATATGTTGATGTTTATCATGTACTTAGTTGTGGGTAATCATTGAAATGTGGCTTTTGAGACCATATTCTAAGAGCAGCGTAATTATGATTTGCCGTAATCAAATAATTTATATGTGACAAAAATAAATACTTATATGTTTGTGACAATCAATAAAATGTTTTCAGTGACCATAGTTTTTTTTTTACTATTCTGTGATCATGTTTCGTGACCATACTCAACCATTTTTTTTTCATGTAGGAATGTCATAATGGTTTTTTTTTAGTACTTTTTTAATCATTCTAATAATTCTATTAGTCACGTAACAAATTCTTTTAAGATAATTATGGCGCTGAATTTGTAAAAGAAGGGAAATGTTAGAATTGCATTATTCCTTGATAAATGATTTAAATGATGAAGCTTCTAACGGTTTTCAATAAAGATTTCACCCAAAGGTAACAAAAAAACGCAAAATCTTTGTGAAAGTCATGTGCTTTTGACCTGACTCAATTGATATTCATTACTTAAAAAAAACTAATTTATATTTACTTTAACAAATTGCTTCCACCAAACAAATGTCCAATAAATCCTTTGTAAAGGCAAATGACATAAAGGCCAATAGTTAAAATTACTGCAAATATATATTCACCCATACTACTGCCTTATTTGCACAATTATTTGTTAATGTTAATAAAAAGAGGAATAAAAACGTTTGAAGTTATATTACATAATAAACATGGAAAACAAACAACAGACCATTATCAAACAGGAGAAAAGGGTTGATTTGATTGTTGGCTTAGAATTAAATGATATTGTGTCATTTACTTAACAAACAACACCGACAGCAACAACAGAAACAACAATGTCGATAAACATTAATACAACATTTGTGGTTAACGGTTTTCTATAGTTTTAAAAAGGGGGAGGCTGAAAAAGTTAAGAGAAAAAAAGGATAAATGAACGAAAAAACTTATGTATTTACTTAAGTTAATTGTATTTATTTGCTCAACAATATTGCAAATTGTTAATTCAAATGAAATGGTCACAGTTATAAAACAGAATGTAACGAAATGAAAACCTTTAAAGCGAATAAGAGAAATCGTTTGATTAACGAAAATAGAAAGTTGGTTTTAATAGCTGGTGGGGGAAGGAATATATGCTTTGGAGTAAAAAGGGTTAGGGAGCAGCGACGTGCAAACTTTTTGTGAAAAATCTTAGAATATTACAATATTAGAAAAAACAAGTAAACGCGCTATATTCGGCTCTACCAAATCTTATATACCCTTCACCACTTGTAGGTATGTAATAAGAAGGTATTAAAAGTCTAAGAAAACTCGATCTTTTATGATATACATTTTTGTCCATTTGAGATTTTCGCCCATGTATATGCGGAATCTGGGCCAATTAGTCCATTTGTTAAAATTTCCCAAAAAAATATATCTTTTGTTTGCTTATATCTTGTTAATTGTAGGGTTTTTGTGATCAGTTGATACGGACAGATTGACAGACAAACGGATTTCAAATAAATATACTTTATAGTTTCGCAAATGAATATTGTATTGTAGTGAAAGGTATAAAAAAAGTGAAGGGATTAATTATTATAAATGAAAAACATTTTTTTTTATCAACTTGCCACACTTTGGGAACCACTGCACCAAACGACTATTGACTTCATGGTTAGCAAAGAAACGAAATAAAGAAGTGGGAATACGAAGTGCAAATATTAAATTTGGAAGCTTTCTTAGTTAATAAATAGGTTGACATTTAAGCTTTAGCACTTTATAAACTTATTTAGAAGTCTAACCATTCGAGTTGAGGGTGCAAAGGCAAAAAAACACTCTTCCCATCAATTCCCACAAATACACACACATACATATACAAACAGAAGCATTTTAGGCAGGCAAACGTATTCTGTTTAACCCATTTAGCCACAGGTGCAGTTTAGTGATTTCAAGTGGAAACTTTGTTGTTTTTCAAAAAAAGAAAATAAAAAACTTTTTATGCTGTTGGTTTTTGTAAACGATTTAACTTAGTACTTAAGCTTGCAATTTATTCTAAAATTAAGTGGATTTGTGTGGAGTGGGGAGTTAAGAGTGGCGAGCAGGAGGTTTAAAAAGTAGAGTGGGTTTGTAGGGAATTTTTTAAATTAGCTAAATAGCTTTAGTCATTCAAAGAATTTAATCAAGCTTACAAAATTGATTTTATATTTACCTTAGAAAAAAGAAAACGGCAGGCAGCATCAGTAGCAGCAACAACAGCAGCAGCAAATGTTTATAAAAGTTGTTTTTATATTTTGTGCCAAACAAAATAGTCAAATCAAATACGAAACAAACAATCAAACGAACTAACGAATGAACAAGTATGACTATGAGTATGAATTTTTATGCTAAAAGCAAATTCATTTACATACGCCTCATTTGAAAATGATGCCTATTCAGTTTTTGCCTCACAAACAAATAAAAAAATTAAGTACAAAAACAAAAAAAGCAAACATTTTTAAAAGGAACGTATAAAAGAAAACTTTATTACTTTGATTTCGAAAAACAAAACACAAACACATATTTACATACATACAAGTATGTACAGAGTTCGGTTCAATTGCAGACCATTTTTAATATTATAAAGAGAAAAGTCCTCTTTAGGCTTTTGTATGCGGTGGTGGTTTAAAAACTATAGGCCAGTGTTTTAGTTATAGTTTTTGTCTTGTTTTGTTTCCTTTAATCTCATTTTATTTTATAGAAACTTATACGAGCCAACTACCAGCCAACCTAATAACCATCGAAACTTCTACTTTGGATTAACGTATGTTGCTGCTGCCGATGATGATGATGGTTGGCTGCTGTTGTTGTTATTGTTGTATGAAGTTGAAATTATTTAGCCAGCAATTGCATTTAGTGAATTATGATGCTGCATTTAATTTGTACTGAATAAAAATTGAAATTTATTTAGTCTAAACTTAACGAAAATTTAAAAAAAGTAAAAAGGTATACATAGAAACCGATTCTAAAATACCTTAAATAAATTTGGGGGAAATTTTTATAGATTTCTAAGGTTAGTGATAAACGGTGGGTTTACACATTCAGTGCATTAGAAAATTAGTGTAAATAAGCATATTTAACATATCTAACATAGAAGATAGAAATAAAATTAAATAAAAATTATTTTTGTCACAAAATTACAAAAAATACTTTTAAAGTTACTGATATGTCCTTTCAGAAGAAAATATGGTTAAAATGGCATTTTAACCCATTACTTTAACATTGCGATGTCACTAGAGGCAATTACTTAACATCATCACTTACAAATAGAAATTTTGTGAAACCATTACTTTAATGCCATTATGTAACTACTTACTAATAATGAATAAAGCAGCCCTCTCCATTACAAATCACGCACTTTCTTTAAGTAAGTCAAATATTCAATTTCAAAACTAAGGCTTTACTAAAATGTAGAAAAAACCTCTAGAGTCGCTTCACAAAACGTAATTAAAATTATAAAATAAAATCGGAAATATAACTACTTATACCCTAAGTATGTTTAACCAAATGAGAGTTATAATAACAAATTTCAGTGGCTCCTAAAAACATGTTTAACCAAAGTGTATTATAAAAACGATTAAAAGAATTTATTTAGTTTATTTGTAAGAGCTCCGCTTGGAAGCACAATCAAAGAGAGAAAAGAATCAAAACTTATGCGAGAAGATGTGCTTCGCTAGTCTTATATACTAAGTTTGAGAATCTTACACGTCTCTAGTAATGTTGGTAAGTACTTATTCTTGATTCTTATTGTAATTAAATTAACATATGTTAGTACTTTAAAATTAGCTATTGTGGAAGTGTTATGAAATTTGTTGACACCGCACTCTATACTGTATACAAACAGTGCTGCGTCGTGTTATCAAGTATTGTTTATAATTGTGCCTCTTTAACTTAGGCCTGACATTCAGTAGAACAAACTGAAGTAATGTGATATTCTACACGTGTGGTTACTATTTGGCGTAAGTTCTCACGCATTGTTTATATTTAATGTAAACACACAGTTTTTATAAATTTGACCACTCTACGGAACTTGTTTGTCTAGCAGTATATAGTGATAGTATCGCTACAGTATGTAGCTTTTATTTCTTATTAGGTATCTGATACGTAAGTTTTTACATTTAAAATTAAAATCTTGACATTGACAGTATGTTATACTCATTGAAAAGTATGCTATTGAGTAAGAACAAGTCATTACCCAGTTTTTGCTGGGTAGCTTAACGAATGAGAAGAAAACCTGGTTTTGTTAAATGCAACTTATATCGTAAAGACCAATTTTGACGGAAAAGAATAAGATTTGCTAAGATGACTGTCGCCTGTAATCGAAATAATAACACTATTCTGTGTTATTATTTCTTACTTTTATGCCATTTTTTTTATATCGATCTAAAAGAAAAATTGTAAAAACTATACAACAGAAACCAGAAACACGTGTAGTTTGCAGACTTTGATCTATTTAGATTAAAACAAGAAATATCGCTGTATTATATTTCTTTTGAAACAATTGTCATGTGCACCCTGCATACTAAAGGGAATTTTGAAAAACCCTCGTTGATGTGGGTGTAATATGTTGTGTTTTTTTTTTTTTTTTGA
>NDXZ01038283.1:0-11678 GCA_003055125.1 Paykullia maculata | reverse complement strand
CTCAGGAAAATTTCTGATTGTTTGATACTACTAACGCGTCCGCACGACATCGGAATACTGAGAAAACTTGATTTCAACAGACGGACAGACAGAAGACGGACATGGCTCAATCGACTTCCCTATCTATAAGGATTCAGAATATATATACTTTATGGGGTCGCATATAAATATTGTAGAAATTCACCCCTATCGTGAATAAAATGTGAAATTTTTTCCCATAAAATTTTGTTCCCCAGACAAAACAAAGTGAACAAACTAATACAAAAAAGGTAACATATTTCAGGGGAATAATTATTCACGGTTGCAATTTTGGGAAAGGGGAAAAAAATTTGAGGGAAAATTTATTCACGATAGGGGTGATTATAAACGGAATGACAAACTTATATATATATGTATATACCCTTGTCACCTCTGGTGAAGGGTATAATCACATTTTATATGTTGATAAAACATACAAATATAGTTTTCTATATTTAAAGGAGTGTAAGTGCATTACATACATACATATGAACATACAAGACCCTAACAAAACTTTTATTACCAAAAAATGAGTTTATGTAAGTACTAATTAACATATTGAATCTTCACAAGATTGGAATTATAACAAGGCGTCAGTCATTTCACTATGATCGCTTACAAAAAGGGAACTAGTGAAGTCAATACTTTTTTGTCATTTAGAAACTATTTACTAATAATGACTAAAGCAGCCTTTTAGATAACATTCCTTTTGTAATTTCTACAATATTCATTTGCAAATTCATTATGGATTCTTATAGAAAGGGAAGTCGATTTAATCATGTCCGCGTGTACGTGGGTTGTTGAAATCAACTTTTTGTAACTCCCATAGGTCACCCTATATCGTATGTGATATTAAACTTTATTAGCAAAAAAAGACGACCACCTTTTTTTAGTACATAAAAAAATAATTGTTGTGCAGCTTTGGGATAAACTACAGACATGCTTATCAAAATTGGACTAATTGCCCCAGAATCCGCAAAGATATAGGCAAAACACCTATATGGACAAAAATGTATAACATAAAAAAATGCATACACCTCTTATTACACATCTACACGTGGTGAAGGGAATAAAAGATTTGGCACAACCGAATAAAGCGCGTTTACTCTAGTTAACTCTAAGTGTGGTGAATATGGCATCATTATAGGTATTCAGAGAATTTAAACTTTTATAATAAGTAACTTATTTTAATCAAAAGAAGCTAGAATCGAAGCAAAGGCAACGTCAATCCCCAAAAAGAATACATTTTACGACTTACTTAAGAAATCACAACCGTTATAAACGTTAAATTTTACATAGGCCTCTTTAATAGGAATGACATTTTAGGTGTCAAAAATATACAGAATAGAAGAAGGGGAAAATAAACTTTATACAGAGAGTAAATACATACATTAAAACACATAGGCTCATATTCATAGTTATAAACTAAAGTCGGTTCTTTTTAGAAACGACTTTAAAATAAAAACCTCTTATTTACTCTTTTGCTATTATAGTCAAAAATAAAGTATGTTTTAAATTAAACCAGCATCAAATAGTAAAATGTTTTCATATAAATTATAACAATATATGAGCAAGTGGAAACTCTGCTCAGCTGATTTTAAATATTTTTGAAAAATAAAACATTAAAAAAAAATTATGAGTGTCAAACTATAAAAGGAATTTTAATTTTTTTTTATTAAATAATGAAATAGAAACGAAAAACCCAAAAAAAGACAACAAAAGTTTAATAAAAAAATACAAAAGTTATGAGAAGTGATTCGGGCTGCTGTTTTTTGCGAAAACCTGCTGACGTGTGTTTTTAGGTAAGTTAAAAACAGCGTAACCTATTTTTAAATTTAAAGCCGACTTTTACGCTAAAAGTCATCTATAATACACCCAAAGTATACTTTTTACAAAAGTGTACTTTACGACTCTTAAAGTACACTTTATTTATGACTATGATTATGGGCCATATTATTTAAGAAACTATAATTCGGTAAATATTCTTTAAACTAAGAATTTTTAGCGAATTTTAAATTCTTTTAACATTATAATTTTAAAATGTCATTAATACTTACATTAGGACATTTATAATAACAAAATAAACATCATGCGACACGAAACGGAAAAGAAATATGAAACGGAACAATTGTTAATTTTGTAAACTATTAAATTAAAGTAACAAAACAAAATGGCAAAAAAACGTAGAATTTGATGATTCAAAATTAAGAAAAAATAAATTTGTTGTTTTACAAGTACATATATGTGCATATGTATGTATTAGGAATGGGCAAATGCAAAAAATATCCATATTTTTTTCAATATAGTTGCCGGCCGATATATATCGATATATTGATATTTCGAAATTTTTCAAAAATTCATAAAATACACGAAAATTAATTTTTTATTGAAGTTTAAAGGTTAACATAGAAACAATCAATACAGAAAACTATGTTAGTAGTTAATCTACGAAGTTAAGCTCTGTCAAAATTTAATTGAACCAGTAATTTTCAGATGTGTGTTCACCTGTTCAATTTCTTTTACTATCGGTTACTGTCAGGTTTGCCGCTGAAGCCACTCTTTCCGAAGACACCGAGGAAGCCAGACAAACTAAATATCTATCGGTGACTTTGAAAAGTACCAGCGTGAAATGCTAGACACACACACCTTGGCCTGGGTAATGCTTTGTTAAAAATACGTTAAAAACAAAACAACGTAATAGAAACATTATCCACAAGTTATGCGCAACAGCTAATGCTGAATAAACCCCAACTATGAAATTGCGTAAGTATCAAAATGTTAACTTTTCACACGCGTGTTAATAATGTCTTGTTGCTATAGACCTGCAAATACCTAAAATGGGTTCAAATTAAACGCGCCGTAACTGTCAATACAAGCATTATAACAGTCTATTCGATAAAGACTGTGACGAGGAGATTTTTTACAAATTAGTAACATTGCAAAGTAAAATATCGACGAAATATATCGATTAGTTTTTAAAAAAAATATCCAACCAACTTTGTGTTTGCTCGGACACGTGTATAGCAGGGATGCAAAAGTTGGTACAATTGTACAAGTTTTGGTACAATTGAGTTTTTAAAGTACAATGACATATTTGGAACAATTTATAAATATTCCCAGTTTATCATTTTTTATTTTTACCTTTTACGCATGTTTTTCCCCTTATTAATCCATGACTAAGGATTTAAAAAAAAATTTAAGAACTTTTATATAAAATTTTGTGAAACGTTAAAAAAAAGTGGACTTTGACGACGAAATTTTAAAATGGTTTCAACAATTCACCATTTTTAGTGAAAATGTTTCCAAATGAAAAAGAACATTTTGGATCAATAAATACACAATTCAAAACTTTAGCTGATATACATAGAATTATTAAAAGCGTTTAAAAATTGAAGTAATTGTAATTTTTGGAATGCAAACTAAAAGAGGATTGTGTATTTTATTTTATGTACATATTATTTAATTTTTTTTTTCTTTATCGTAAATTTCAGTGTGGCCGTAGTTTTAGGCACTGTTTTTTTACTTTTAACCTTTTTATAGAATAAATATTTTAAACTATATTTCTTCATTATAGGTACATACATATTTATAATCTGATTATTTTCTAAAATATTCCTCCATATTTAAAAATGATAAGTATACCTACCTAGTACACCTAAATATGTGTATGTGAACATAAGTATGTACATAAATATATCAAAAAAGATTGTTACAATCTCTACAAATAAACTGTTAAACAAATTTATTTCTCGCTAAAATTTGTATAGTTTGAATTTCACTCTTTTTAACTTTTGGAAGCAATCAATTACTTAAAATTTAACTTTATATTTTAATGGTGAAAACATTTTCTAAGCTTAACACTTTTATTTTTTTTATTTCCAATAAAAATTATTTAAATGAAACGAATTGTACAAAATAACTTTTTATTTATTAATTTTACTTTATCTTTATTCGTTAAAACTATGAAAATATTTTGAAATAAGTTCACCGCACTCATCTCTTACAAAAAAAGTTAATAAGGTACCTACATATGTTCTGTACTCAGTGAGGAGTCAAATTGTCATTGCATTGCTGCTGTAAATATTTTTTACAACAACAATGCTATGAAAGCTACAAATATTTTGATTCCAACCGAAATACAGTATGATTTATAATAATAATGAATCGGTTTATTTTTAAGTACTGAAGTCATACAGTGAAACTTGATTTTCCACCCCTGTGTAACACACTTCCATGCACAAACTCAAAAGAATAATCAAAACAAAAACAACAAAATTATTACGTCAATTTTTGTTGATTATTTTCCATTTCTTTTAAGAAAACGTGATATTAATAAATATTTGCGGACATCTTAGCAACCAAACTAATACCCAAGCAGATGCTATTAAATATACATATTTATGTTAAATTAAGAAGCAACGTTGTCAACTCCGCGATTTTAACATTGTTCTTAATGCTTTTTAAAATTTCGACGTGAATTCGTTCGAATCAATCTTTAAGTAAGAATTAAAAAAGTTTTCAGCTGAAAAATTTTGACTTGAGAAATAAACAATTAAATTTTTATTTGAATTTAAAAATGTATAATTTTAAACAAAAAATTGAGGGATTCACAAACTAACTTATGATATCACAATGTCATATGTCTTAAAAATTTTAAATGATTTAATTTGGTTTTCATAGTAAAAGTGTCTTAAAATATTATGACTCTGACTGCTAGTTTATTGTGCTGTCGTAAACTATCCTCAACCGAATGGAAAAAGTAACAACAAAGTACTAAAACCATTTTAAATTTTTAGGACATATGACATTATGATATCATAAGTTAGCTTGTGAATCCCTCAAATATTTATAAAATTGTATTTTAAAGGGTGTTTTTACAGAGGTATATAACTTTAATTTTACTTTATTCGAAAGATAATCTTCTGGCATTATAATTTAAATATGACTTCTGGCATATGACCGCCACGGCTGGCTCGGACGTAGTCTAATCTGGTGGTCCAATTTTCGATGACCTTTTCCAACAATTGTGGCCGTATGTCAGCAATAACGTGGCGAATGTTATCTTCCAAGTGGTCAATCGTTTCCGGCTTATCGGCGTAGACTAGCGACTTCACATAACCCCACAGAAAATAGTCTAGCGGCGTTAAATCGCACGATCTTGGAGGCCAATTCACTGGTCCGAAACGTGAAACTATGCGGTTACCAAACGTTTCCTTCAATAAATCAATTGTGGCACGAGCTGTGTGACATGTTGCGCCGTCTTGTTGAAACCACAGCTCCTGCACATCATGGTTGTTCAATTGATGAACGAAAAAGTCAGTAATCAAGGCTTTATAGCGATTACCATTAACGATTTAGCTTCATCGCTAAACAAAATTCGCTTTCGAGCAGAACCATGATTTTCAAAATAAATTTGCATAATTTGGAAGCGTTGTTCAAGCGTCAGTCTATTCATGTTGAAATGCCAAACCAAACTAAACATAAATAATTTGACAGCTGACAAAATGGTGGCCAGTTAAAAAAGTTTTGCCAACTTAAAGCTTTATACCCCTATCAAAAACACCCTTTATTGACAAAAAATTATAAATAAAATTAAATTTAGGTTTCACGACAATAACTGAATGAAATGTATTTTTAAAACCAACTGTGTCAGCACGTTCTGATCTGTATTTATGTTATTTTTACAACTTTATTATGGAAAATAATTTTTATTTAAGCTCCAATTTTATTTAGTTCTTATAAAGAGTTTTTTTTATTTGTGAAAAATTAAAGAAGAGCTGAAAACTAAGTTTCCTGACAGTAACTGATTGAAATTCATTTTCGATATTAGATGTAAATATCATTAATTTAATTTACAAGTTTTTACGAGATACAACCCAGCAAAACATCTAAATTAGGAAGCACTGTTTCCTCTATTGCCTTTTGAAACTATAAGTTTACAAAAGTGTTGTGCAAAATGAATATATTCAGCAGTTTCTTAAAAAAGATAATTTAAGATCTCCAAAGCCGAGCCCTACGCAAGGAATCTCTTACAAAAACCATTTTATCCTTCATAGAAGTGGAAGCGGTGCACAACTGCACTCTACCTTACAAAGCTGCTTTTGTGGAAGCATCATTTTTGCTGGGAGTATTTCGGACTATATTCATATTTTTCTTCTATTATAATGTTGAGTAAGATAGAAAATAAAAATCTTCTTTTGTTCTTTCTATTTCTATTATGATAAATTTTTTTTTTATATAAAGAAACTCAAAAACAAATAGGTAGGTATAAAAATATACCTATAAAATAAAAATTTGTTTGAATGTTTTTTAAAGCTCGTTTTTCTTCGGAGTGGCGCTTTTTAAAATGCTAAAGTTGACAGCCCTGGCTGCGTAAAAATACAGTATAAATTTCGAATAAACACAAAAAATTAAACAGCTGATTGAAACACATTTCATCCTAACACACTTTAATTAAAACAATATCAAATTTAAGTACAAATTTATAACTTTAACAGTGGTGAATAGGTACAATTAGTTTATTGGTCATAAACACAAGTAAAATGATATCAGCAAGCATTTGGATTTTATTTGAATTAGTCACTTATGATTTCTTCTTCTCTGTTTTTTTGCCATTTAAGTTAAAATGTTTTCAAAATTTAAACACAAACATTTTAAAAGACTACGTATTCCCATAATCATTCAACAACATGTCCATTAGACAATATATTCATTTAATTTATTTATTCCTTCTTAATATCGCTATAATAAAACAACCGACGCTTTAACTTCACGTCACCTCTACTAAATGTAAACTGTTTAAGTTAACTAAGTACCTAACTAACGATTCAGTAAATATATTTATGTACATATGTATGTATGTATGTTCCTATGAACATATGTACAATCCATTAGTTTTATTACGCCAAATTCATTTTTTTAATTCTTTATCTTATCTCGTTGTGTTGCCTATTTCTTTTGTATTTACACTTATGTATGTAGATACATGTATGTATATTTGTTTAAAAAATATATTTTTAAACCATTAAAATATTTGATAAAAAGCTTAAGCGTAAACAACAAGTTATTTGAATTTATGTTTATAAATATTAACTTGATGACAAAGCTTTTTTTAAAAGCTTTTTGCTAAAATATAGACATTTTTGGCAGAATAGCTAAGGTTAAAGTTTATACATTCAGCAAAAACTTAGAAATGGCATGTTGTTGCAAATTGACATACTTTTTAATGACTACTTCATACCGCCTGCATTACTAAGTACATATCGCTCATTTACTAAAAGAACGTCATAACTAAAAAAATGAAATGGTGGAGTTTATGATGCAGAATTGTTCACTATATCATGCTTTATGTTACAGAACAAAACTGGGATTTGTTACGTTTTATAGACACTTAGAATTTGATTACAAAACGTCATGAAAATCATAAACATCTTTTGAAAATATAACTATTTATAAGTACATACTTAAAGTATATTAACCCAAATGGGAACCATTTATATAACAAAACTTATTTTTATACCCTTCACCAGAG
The DNA here is from genome assembly GCA_003055125.1 of Paykullia maculata. NCBI lineage: Eukaryota > Metazoa > Arthropoda > Insecta > Diptera > Rhinophoridae > Paykullia > Paykullia maculata. The sequence goes on along the minus strand of NDXZ01038283.1, from coordinate 4,129 downwards.
GTGACAAGGGTATATATAGGTTTGTCATTCCGTTTGTAATTTCTACAATATTCATTTGCGACCCCATAAATTTTATATATTCTGAATCCTTATAGATAGGGAAGTCGATTAAGCCATGTCCGTCTGTCCGTCTATATGTCTTTCTGTCTGTTGAAATCAAGTTTTCTCAACCCCCCGAAGTCGTACGGATGCGATAGTACAATCGAACAATCAGAAATTCTCCTGAGATGTTTGCATTTGAAATCCAGTAAAATCGCTTAATAATTGACCGAGATATAAACCAAAAAAGGCGACTACCTATTTTCACTAAAAAATTATTATATTTTTGTGTAAGACATGCCGTTTGGGGAATTTCAAAAGAAAAAAAATTTTCGAGATACAAGCAAAAAAATTTTTTTTATTTTTATTTAAGATAAAGATATTTGATAATTTATTTCTTCAATATTCATTTGCGGCCCTATAAAATATATATATATTTGGTATCCTTATAGATAAGGAAGTCGATTTAGCCATGTACGCCTGACCGTCTGTCCGGGTGTATGTTGAAATCAAGTTTTGTAGCTTCCATAGGTCACACAGGGTTGTATGTGGTATCAAACTTTTGGAAATGCTTTCGAGAAAATCGGTATTGAAAACTGGCAAGATCCATTAATAACCGGCAGAGATATAAGCAAAAAGAGACGACTTCCTGGTTTCTTTTACTTAAAAATTATTATGGCTTTTGGGGAATTTTAAAGAAAAAAAATTTAGATTTTGAAGCAAAAAAAAATTTTTTTTCGAGATAAATATAAGCAAATAAAATTTTTTTTTTTCGAAATACATAGAAGCAAAAAAAATTATTTTTTATATATTATATTGAAAAATTATGATTGGGAAAAAAGCAAAAAAAAATTTTGTGAATTTTGAAAAAAATTTACTAATAAACACACAAAGATAACGTAGTGAAGGGTATATAAGATTCGTCACAGCCGAATTTAGCGCTCTTACAAGTTTTGTTGTAACTTGGTTATTTTCGATAGCAGAAATTTAAAAGTTTGTAAATATATGTATGTAATTTAATTTACTAAATCGTACTAAATAAAAAAATCAATTCAAACCAATTAGTAAATTTTCTTTAAATATCCCAACAAGGCGCATGCCTTACACATAAATATAATAATTTAAAAAAATTGTTTTTTGCTTAGATCTCGAAAAATTTTTTTGCTTAGATCCTGAAATTTTTTTTTTCCTCTCAAAATCACACAAATATAATAATTTTTGTGTAAACAAAAAAAATTGTTTGCCTATATCTCGAAAATTATTTTTATACCCTTTACCTCAGGTGATAAGGGTATACATACGTATATAAGTTTGTCATTCCGTTTGTAATTTCTACAATATACATTTGCGACCCCATAAAGCATATATATTCTGAATCCTTACAGATAAGGAAGTCGATTTACACATGTCCGTCTATCCGTCTGTTGAAATCAAGTTTTCTCAGCCCGCCGATGCTGTATGGACGCGTTATTGGTATCAAACAATCAGAAATTTTCTTGAGATGTTTGATATTGAAACCCAGTAAAATCGCTTTGTAACTGACCGAGGTATAAGCCAAAAAAGAAGACTAGCAATTTTATATTTTTTTCACTCAAAAATTTATTATGTTTATTGTTTTGCAGTTTGGAGATAACTAAAGATGATTAAAAAATTGGACCATTTGCCTAAATGGGCCACAATTGGTAAAGGGTATATAAGTCTTTGCCTAGCCAAATATAGTGCCTCTTACTTGTTTTTTTTTTAATTTAATATGAAATGTATCCTTTGGCGGATTTTTTCTAAACTTAAATTTATTTTTTTATGTTATTAAATTTTTTTGTTTAACAACGAAAGCTGTTTTTCTTATTTGGGAAGGCAGAAGAGGAGTATACATTTTTGAGTGGAAGGAAAACAAGATTAAGCTTATATTCAGTTACTGGCGTCGCTAGGTTATATCCCTGGGGGGCTTAATTTCTGCCCAGCAAAAGTAAATTGCTTATTTTTTTCAATTGATTAAAAAAATACATAATAAATATGAAACATCAATTTTAATAGAAAAAAAAAATAAATACATACATAAATCCAATTTAATCAACTTTCAAAACATAAAAACCCCTAATCATAGTAATAAACAAAGTAAACTTTACAAGTTGTAAAGCTTTTGTTAGAAGTATGCTTTTGGCATCCTTCAGGTGACTTAAAGTATACTATTAAAGTAAAAGTTTGCTTTAAATTTCAAAATAGCTGAAGCAGTTTTTAAATTACCTAAAAACACAAGATCAACAGGTTTTTGCAAAAAACAGCAGCTTGAATTATGTTCCATAATTTTTTTATTGTGTTTTTATTAAATTTTTATTTGATTTAATTTTTCTATTTTTCACTTTTATAATAAAATAAAAATACTTTTTAAATTTTGGCATTTCCGATTGTTTTTTTTATTAACAATATACAAAACCAGTTCATCAGGGCTGCCACATATTTTGTTACAGTTTGAATGAAAACATTTTCTATTTTTGATGTGTCACCCAATTAAAGCTGGTTTTATTTAAAAAAACAAGTAAGAGCGCTTTGTTCGGATGTGCCAAATCTTTAATCGATGTTTTTCTAACGCAACCTCATAGCTCCATTTTTTACAATTTTGTGTTTTAACCGGAAATGTAATCAGTAAATAGCGCCTCACAATTTTGCAAAGTAATAAGTAAAACTGTTTGTTAGTTTTTTTTTATTCAACATTATGCAAACTCGTATCTCAGCTGTTGATAATATGTAATGCATAATCTCGTATCTTAAAGTACAAGATCTCGCACAGTGATGTCAACCCGAAATCTGTCTTGGAGACGCATGCTTTCAGAAGTTAGTTATTTCGTACTAATATTGTTTTGAAAATTTTGTGCATCACTGACATCGCATAGGAAGTCCTGTTCGTAACAACGCAATGAGCATATACTTTATTTAGACGTAAGAAAGACCGAGAATTATACGCCTTTTGTAATTTTGTTAGATTGAAGAATCGCGACAGAAAAAACCATACAAGTTTAAGTTAAGCATCTTAATTATAAGTTTTATAAAAACTATTCTGATTTGAAATTTTTCAAATCAAGTCGATCTGGAAATAAAGCTGTATTTCCTACTGTATTACAGTATTGTGTTTTTCGTTTTTGCAAGTCTTTGAAGATGATTAGTTTTATTAACTAAAAGTTGCTTACAGGCAATGCTAAAAGGCCGCTTTGTTTTCCTATCTTGCTTATTAAGTCACTTGTATTGCAACTCCCATTCATGCGAATAAAACCTGAATACTTTACATTTTTTGGAAAAACATGAAGGTGAACCAACGTTATCTTCAGACTCTGAAGTTGATTGAATGACAGCTTTATTGCAATCTTTTTTAGATTTAATAAGATATCTATTGGGTTTCAATATTATATAAGAAATTTATATGAATGGAAATCTATTTACTCCAAAAATGCTTACCTTTCCATAGGTCAACTTTATATGTATATACATATATTTTTTGGCACAGAAATTACAATTATATGTATTTAATTCTTCCACTCACTATCACAAAAAATTAGTTTTTGTATTTTTTATTTTTGTCAGTGAATGGCAATTTTGGTTGTAAAATTTTGCAAAACATAAGAAGAGTCGTTTTAAGTATGAACATATACTTATATGAATGTGCAAGTGTATGTATGTATGTATATAAAAAGAAAATGTTAGTAATGTTGATTTACAAAAAATGGACAAAAGTAGCACAAAATTAAAGTGTCAAAATCAGGTTGGTTTGAAAAAGTCGCACATGAAGTCCTTGGCCTTAGAAAATGTTGTAAATTGTCACTGTAGTGGACCAGCGGTAACGTTGATTGCAGCTAAGAGGATAAAAATATTTGCAAAGATAAGATAATGTTTAAACTATCTTTCGATAATGATTGGAAAATTCTTCCTCAACGTTTAAATTGCAAATATCCTACTGACAACGAAATTAAGGACGTATATTTGGAAGAAATTTTATTATCTAGTCAAAAGTGCAAAGATTTGCAGTCACTAAAACCGTAATACCAAAGGACTACCACAATCAGGGTTGTCAGATCATTTTTCACCTTTTTCGCCAAAC